>CAUYRT010060256.1:0-17274 GCA_963574885.1 Lepilemur ruficaudatus
TGGTGGCATATGTCTGTAGTCACAGCTACTCGGGAGGCTGAGGCAGAAGGATCACTTGAGCCCAGGAGTTTGAGGTTGCTGTGAGCTAGGCTGATGCCACGGCACTCTACAGCCCGGGCAACAGAGTGAGACTCTGTCTCATAAAAAAAAAAAAAAAAAAGAAGTACCATTAAGATCACAAAATATGTCTTGCAAAGTCATAGGTAAATTGAACAAATTCCTGTAAAAAAGATACTTTTTATTAATCAAATTAGGACTTGAAATAAATCTGTTTCTGATATGATCAAAATAAGAATAGGTAAAAGAAAGATACCTCAAATAAAGCATAATTTTTATTACTATAATTTAGTCCAAATGGACGGCTAATTGATACTGATAAAAATTCATCACCAAAGATTTAACTTGTAGTGTTCTCTAAACCAAAGCAATTTTATAATACAAACCTTTAATGGATTGAAATTTTTATGGTAAGACAAACCAAAAAGCACTGCAAGAGAATGGAAGAATCAGAAAGCACAGAGAGGTAAACTCTCAACAGAAAATACTGAATGCCTATGCTGACACACCACACACCCCACCACGCCCCTCTCAACCCCAAGAGCTCTCTTCCCCTATCACAAACAAAAACAGGTACATCCAAACAGCTCTGAAACACACTGATGGGAACTCTACTTTTCTACCTATTTTGAAAATGGAGAGCATCAGTCTCTACAGCTGTGACATCTTTTATAAGCACTAAAGTCACTTAATAGAATACTGACATTTTATATCAGTATGTTTCACGTCTAGCTCTGAAAGTCCTAAATATTTCTTGCTATTTTTTTTCATTTTTATTACACTTTAAATTCTCATTCTTAGATTTAACATTGGCTTTTTTCATCTTACTTCTTTCAGTTAAAATATATCAGAAGGTTAAAACCTTCCAAGTATGCATATAATAGCTTATTAGAGAGAGTAGATATGCAAGGGAGTGAGAAAGAGAACAATTCTCAGGGAAAGGTACTCAGATACAGCAAAATGCTGTCAGCAATATTTTAAAAAATGTGAAATGAGTGAGAATCATTTCATACATTGCAAGCCAGAAGGAATCCATTACATGACAAATATACAGGAAATTAAATGAAATAATATTCTTATACTGAGGCTGTAGCTTCAGTTTAATAAATTACAATTGAATAAACTATGCCCAGAGTTTCAGTTGTATATATATTAATTATAAAGCTACACATTCTTCTCAATATTAAGTGCATTTACATACTAATGCTATGATTATATAATTACTTAAAAAGATTACTCAGTGATGTAATCTGAGTCATAATCTGAAACCCAAATTTCAAAAACTACTCCAGAATATCAGAGGAAAACTAAAGTAAAAATTAGTCTCACTAGAGAACTATTAAAAATACTTTAAAGTGCCCAAATAGAGGCCAAATTTCTATAGAATCACAACAAAAAAAATTATTTCTGCTTTTGACCTAAGATATCTTATTTCATCCAAATCCTAATCTACAAACAACAAACTCATCTGAGGTCACTGATAACCACTACAAGAACTTTTAGAAATAAAGTTTCCATATCTTTTTTTCAAATAACAAGAATAAAGGGAATGTCTACTGGTTTTGTTTTTGAATGACTGATTACAAAAAAGGTATGGAAAAAAATAACTGTTGCACTCAGGTGCAAATAATTTTTATGAAGAAAAAGTAGTCTATAAATCATTTTAATTAGTTACAAGTATAAAATCGCTGTCTTGTCTCTCTAAAATACAAATGAATAAAAATTTTCTGAATTACAACTCTTTAAACATTATCTCCTAAATTAGCATCTTTAAATTATCTTTAAAATTAATTCCTAAATAGCCAATTTGATCCAATTATCTCATCTACAGGGAAGATAAACTGAAATGCCAGGGTTATAAACACAGAGCGCTACTTTCCAATGATAGTTTCAAAGACAGTCACATATAAACATTGATATGCTCACTTCAAACTCAAAGTAAAACTTCGTTTTTAAACACAAAATAGTAAGGTAGTCCTTTCTAAAACATGTATTAAGAGTTGCAGTATTATTCCTTCTTCAACACACAAATTGTCTAAGCTTGTGTTAGCTATATACTCTGTTGCAATTACAATCCTAGAAATTATCAACATACAGTAAATGAAACTCACATGTTCCATAAAAATGAAATTATTTGGCTTGAAATATTACCGATAACATAAAAGCAACTATAGGCACTCCATAAATCCAGATTACTATCCAGATAAGCCTTTTAATAGTATCTAATAGTATAAAACTGCAAAAACATGTGTTCATTTGAGCTCTTATAACAAGAAAACATTTTATTCTGTCATCTGTTATCTCGCTGTCTTCCTACTCACGTTTGCAAACTTTCCTAAGATGTAAAATAATTCATATTATATGCACAACATCTAGCAATATCCATCTTTAAACTTAACTGTAAAGGTATTTATGCACAACATAATAGTGGAACACTCGATTTTAGAGGAAAGGGCGCTGCAGGAGAGACTAGGATATGACATTATATGAAAACACTCCATCTTCAGCATCAGCCCACATACGGAACTCCAAAGAGCCAAGGAGCATCCAAACTGTCTGAATAAAGGCAAATATTTAGATTCTCAAGGTCCAGCCTGAATTACTATATACTCAGAAACACACCTTTTAAAGAATCAGGGATTAAAAACTAATTAGAGCTTAAAACCTTTCTGAACCGCGAGATAATCTGAGGGCAAACCCTAGCACCTCCTTTAGTACTTTTAAATAAAAATCTTTGAGGGGACTCTCAGAATACACAATACAAAACGATGAATCTCGAAAACATGCAAATGGGTCTAACAGCCACCGAGCACAGGATGATGTCTTTCTAAAGCGGCCTTAATTTCCTTAAGGGAAGATGGATTGGACATTTCAGGTTGTTCGTGGGGGGGAAAAAGCCACAAGAAGCCACGCTTCATCTTCATTAGAAATGGTAAAGGGCAAAATGATCAAAACATTACGAGAGAAGAAGAAGAAGCAGAGAAGGGAGAGGGGGAGAAGTGGGGCGGGGTGGGGGGAGGCAGGAGAGAACAGAGGGAATCCAGTTTCAAACCAGGCCAGTGGGGGCTGCGGAGGAGACACCAGAGGAAAACGGGCTTCGTTGCCAAACTGTGACAAGCACCAGGAATCACAAAAGACCAGTACAACACACACACTCCACACCAGAGCACGCACACATGCACCCCGCAAGGTCTTCCCCGGGCGGGCCACGGGGTGCGGCGGCGCAGCCAGACCCGGCACTCGCCAGCAGAGACACCATGTGCAGCAATTATGCAATTAGGGAGAACGGCAAAAGATCAAGCCGGGCACTTTCCACCGTGACATTTATCCCGTACTTTTGCGAAGACTTAGTTCCAGGATGCGGCTGGGAGAGGGCAGGGGCTGCGGGGTGGAGAGGGATGGGGAACTGAGAACCCAGACGGGTAGAAGAAGGGCAGAGAGGGAAGCAGCAGAAGGGGGGGATGGGAAGGAGGGGTAGAAAGGGCGAGAAACGGGGGCAGGAGGCTCGCGGGAGGAGGCGCGGAGAACAGGGCACGCCGGGGAGCGAGGAAGGGGGAACGAGGGCGCGGGCAGTCCAAGCGGAGACCTGCGGCGTGGAGGGGACGCTGGGAGAGTAGGGGGGACGCCCGCGAGAGGGAGGACGCCCGAGGAGGGGAGGCACCGGCGCAGCCCGAGCGAATACCTGAGGGAGGGGTGTCCCTGCAGGTCGGGCTCGCACGGAAGCCCGGGAGAGAGGGCTGCCGAGGCGCAAGGGACGAGGGGGACTGGGGAGGCCCCAGGGGCGGGATGTCCCCCGCGGACCGTCTAGTCACCGAAAGCCGGACCCACGCACCACGCACCCGACCACGCCTGTCCCCGCCGCGCTCGCGCCCGCCCAGACTCACCCTCAGCGCCGCCGCTGCCGCCGCCCCCGGCCGTTCCAGCTCCGGCTCCTGAGGCTGCTGCCCGCGGCTGCCGCTGTGGCTGCCCCCGAGTCCTGCAAAGTGAAGCCACCACCTCACGGAGCCGCCGCAGCCGCCGCCGCCCGGCCGTCCGCGCGCGCGCCCGAGACTGCGCGTCCCCGCGCGCCAGCCCCGGAGAGACCGCGAGAGCGCGAGCCCCACGTCGGCCGTGCGGCGGCGCGCGCGCGCCTCCCCCCGCCCCCCACCCCTCCTCCACCGGCGCGCGGCCGCGAGGGGGCGGAGGCGGGCACGCGCACGGGCGGGCTGCCCCGTCGGCTGGGAGAGGGGGTGGGGAGGCTGTGCAGAAAAGTAAAGTGACGGTCGGGTCCCGCGCGCGGCCCCGGCTGTGGCGGGGGTGGGGCGAAGGGCGTCCCACCGGGAAAGAACGGCAGGGACGCGGAGAGGTGGGGGAAACCGAGGCTGAAGGGGTGGCTTGAGGGGAGGGGACGCGGGGACCTTGACGGGCACGCGCATTAAAGGGAAATGCTGGGTGGGGGGTCGGGGGTTGACCGCAGGGGGCGGCGGGGGGAGGAGGAGGCCTTTTACCCCCGCCAACTACAGCCCTTGACTTAACACTCGCCACACAGCTTTCCCAAAGCATCTACAGGGACTGACCCTGTTGGCACACTAACCCAAACTTCTGGACGCGTGGTGCCCACATGCACCCAAGGTAGGAAAACTTCACATTGGCCTGGAAAGTTCGCCCAGGCTAAGCCTGACTCTTCACCTGACACTGCAGCACCAAGGTCCTTCTGCCTTTCAGCTCGCCCTGTCCCAGAATGCACACCAGCTGGTAGCTAGGAGCTCCAAGCCATTTAGCCCTGGGGTATTGGGGAGAAAGGTGAGGGGACAGAGGTGCTGCACTGTCAGAGCTAGTGGGAAGCTGCCTTAATGCCCAGTTGAAGGGTATGGGAACAGTAGCAGCACTGTGAGGGAACATTAGTTTCTCCTATAATCTTTACTCCAAATAACCATTAAAAAAAAAATAAACTGTACCTGCTTTGCAAATTCACCTTGCACGAAATTTCCCCTACCCCAACCTCCAGTCCCATCTTACCAGTGAAGTGCTATTGCTGATCCTAAACCTCTCCTATGTACAGACTCTGGCTGTATGTGAAAAAGTTGTCCTGCCCAGACAGAGCTGAAGACAGAACCACCCCCCTTCCCAAGAAAAGGGATAGACCTAGCATATACTAAGTCCCTTGAACATAATCTAGTCACATACATAATTAGATGAGGAAAACAAGCCTACCAGGTGCCCTGAGCCAAGCGTGGGGCAATGAGCAGAGTTGAGAGCAACTTAAGCAGCCCTAAGGCAATCAGTGCAATAAGACCAGAAGGCAGAAGCAAGTCAGAAGCCATGCATAGTCTGCAGCTGAAAATTCTTTTTTTTTTTTTTGAGACAGAGTCTCACTCTCTTGCCTGGGCTAGAGTCCTGTGGTGTCAGTCTAGCTCATAGCAACCTCAAACTCCTGACTCAACTTCCCGGGTAGCTGGGACTACAGGCACACGCCACCGTGCCTGGCTAATTTTTTCTATTTTTAGTTGTTTGGCTAATTTCTTTCTATTTATAGTAAACACAGGGTCTCCCTCTTGCTCAGGCTGGTCTTGAACTCCTGAGTTCAAGCAATCCTTCGGCCTCAGCCTCTCAGAGTGCTAGGATTACAGGTGTGAGCCACCACGCCCAGCAGCTGAAAATTCTTTTATCAAATGCCTTCTTGAAGAACTGACTATTGCTTTATATCATCCAGGAAAATTGCTTCAAAAAAGTATTGGCTTCAAACCTCTGTAAATCGCCATTGAGCAAAAAGTGGACCCATTCTTGCGTATCACTTCTGTGTGTCACTGAAGGTTATCAACAGGCCCTGTTACGCTTAAACTCTAAAATATGCATTGGAGGATTAGAAGTTAACATATCCCAGGATCATCAATTTTATAGCCACCTATATCTCTCACGTGGTGCAATATACTAGTAGGCATGGTACAATATATTAGTAGGAAAAGAGAACATAAAACGTATCATATTTGCTTTTTAATATTTAGAATATGACCAAATAGAACATTTCACAGACTGCCTTCAGTGTGTGTATAATTTATTTTACCTCATAAAACCTCTGTATATTATTATTTTCATTTTATCAAGTGTGTTTTAAGAATATAGAAATATCAAAGCCTTCCATGTGCTTTGCAACTAGTGAGGATAGATGACAGAATACCCATTTCCTTGGTCTCTATGCTATTCTCCAAATAAACTATATAAGATTTTATACATAGTCTTCTATATATAGCCTGTTGATTTTTTGTTTGTATACAATGACTATTTTATAACAAATGTTCTTCAGTTACAGAAAGTATCAAAGTTGTTTTTTACTCATTGGTCATTGTCACCTGGGCCAGGGATGCAGCAACTTTTGTCTTTTCGGAAAGGATTGGAGGAGGTTTCACTGCTTAATTGCTAAAACTGTGGTTGCTACAGTACTTTGTTTGCCTATAGATGTATTAACTGCTATTTAGTATTTACTAAGTTCAAAATGAGTATAATACAAATCAGAGTTACCATTTTTATTCATTCAAGGAATGTTTATTGATACTAGGTACTGTCTAGGTAGTAGGGATATGACATTGAATAAAAGAGAAAAATCCCTGTCCTCAGAGCTTCCCTATCTCTGACCCTTTTCTGTTTCACACTCTACATACAATTCATCAGAAAATTCTGTTGATTCTGCTCTCAGAAATACATGCTGAAAGCGTCTACTTCTTACCACCCTCCACCCCACGGCTAATGCTCTGGTCCAAGCCACCATCATCTCAATCAAAGTCTCCTACCTGATCTTTCCACTTCCCACTATCCATCTTCCCTCCCGCCCCACACACACACTCAGCAGTCTGAATGGGCCTTTGAAACAAAGGTTAGACTATGGCTCTCCTTTCTTCAAAAATTCCAGTGGCTTCCCATCCTAGAGCAACAGCCAAAGTTCTAATAATTGCTACATTCCCTGCATGATCTGCCTGCCACCCACAACCAGGACCCTTCTAACCTCACGTTGTACAATGTTACCCCATCCTCATCTCCTTCCAGCCACACCGACTTTGCTGTTATAGAATACACCAAGCATTCTTCAGCCTCAAGACTTCTGTACTTAATTCCTATCTCTAGAATATTCTTCCCTCCCACCCTTCCTCCAAGACTTCCTCTCCCCTTCCTCTGCTTTTTCTCCATGATCATCATATAACATATTTTTTACATGTTTATCTTAGTCTCCCTCTTCTTCTACTTCCTTCTTCCTTCATCCTTCCCCTTCCCCCCCTACATAAAAGCATCTTGAGAAAAAGGATTTTGTTGGCTGAGGTTCACTGCTATATATATTCAATATTGGTTGAGTGAATGAAATTGACCTTTTTCAGTTGATGACATAATAGATACTGTTTTAATTTCTTCAATAATAATAATTAGCACTTACTATGTTCTTAATTTATGCTGGAAACGTGCTAAGCACTTTACATATACTGCGTCACAACCACCACATAGGTCAGTTTCATCCAATCAACCCCACTGTAAAGATGAGAACACTGAGGTGCAGTTGGATTAAGTCACTTGCCCAAAGTCACACACCTACTGAGGAACAGAGCTGGGATTTGATATCAGCAGTTTGGCTCCGGAGTCTGAACTTCAGGATACTTTATCATAAGTTCAGTGTTACAAACATAGATTTTTATTTGATTTTTCTCAGTTTCTCTCCCCTGAGACACAAACTTGGTCTCTAAGACAAATAGCTCACCTTCCTTATATTTCCTACTCTGGTCCATCAATCTGTCATCATGAACTTACTCTCTCCTTTCCTTCATTTCTTATTTCTGGTTATTAATATAGAGCTTACATTTTTCCCCCTAGAATTGGCAAATGGGAATGTTTTAAAAGGGTCCTTCTTATAACTTTGTTACTGCCAACTTTGTGAGTTGGTAGAGTCAAAATTAGTTTTCCAGTTTGACTGGATAGGTAATAGAAAAGATCTCTGGGCTGGGGGGAACTGGGCTGGATTTCAGCAGAAAGCATTACACTGGCAGAGCCCTGATGCTTGTTTAGGCAGCTTCTATTCTTCTTAAACACTCAATGATCAGAGTTTATTAAATATTTGGATTATACCTCCTGAAATAAATATCATATTAGCTCAGGATTACCAAAGATTAGGACTCTGAGAGAATGGGATAGAAAACAATGATCTTTTGCTTACAGTTTGGCTTGTGAGAGGCTAAAAGCACTCTGTAGTCCCTGAATGTTTTGGATACTTAAGAAGAGCAACACTTATGTGGGAAAATTGAAGTTCCATTAGAGCTGAAACCGCATTGCCTCGTATAGTACTGACACAAAGGTACAGACCAGATAGATGCTTAACAAATGTTTGTTGCATAAAGGAATGAATGAATGAATGAATGATTTTCTAACAGGGAATGGAAAGAGTACTGAGGACAAATTCTCCTGACTTTCTTACTTAGTGGGGAATTGCTACCTGGACCGCTATGTAGGATTGTACATGTTGTACACTGCAAAATGTCAGTGGGCACCATTCATATAAATTAAGACGGGAACACAGAGGTGTGGCTGCTCCTCTGGCTCCTAGCCCCTGCCCAAGTATGGTAGTCAGTCTCTAAGAAGGCCTTGTGTAATCCCCTCCCACATCATAGCAGAATTGGTATGATGCTGAGAGCTGATTGTCACTTCCTAGATTAGTTTATGAAAGACATTAGGGCTTCCATCTTGGTTGTAGGTACACAACCTGCATACTTCAGGTACATAGTCACAGTTTCACGTGTGCATGCTCACATATGCTCTCTCTCTTTCTCTCTCTCTCCTCTCTCTCTTCCTCTGATCACTTGCTCTGGGAGAGGCTAGCTGCCATATTGGGAGCAGCCCTATAGAGAGACCCATGTGGCCAGAAAACAAGGTCTCCTGCTAACATCCATGTGAGAAGCAAATCCTTCAGCTAAGCCTTCAGCCCTGATAACATCTTATCTGCAACCTCATGAAAGATCTTGAGCCAGAAACTCCAGCTAAGCCATTCTTGAACTTTAAGACGTTTGTTGTTTTCAGCCACTACGTTTTTAGGTTAATTTGTTATGTAGCAATAGATGATTAATACACCATGCTCTCTGCTCTCTAATGATGAAGTTCTCCCTCAAGTCCTCCACGTATCAAGGATGTTGCTGCTGTGGTAGTTCCTGCAGGGCAAGGAGTCCCACTCACTCCTGAAATGGGCTGTTACATCACACTTCACAGAAACACAGACAGAGAGGCTTAAGTAGGTGCTGAGATATAGGTAAAGGGTCTTAAGAGCATAGGCCAGGAATGGAAAAAAGAAAAGTGGTTCAGAGAGGCCATCTTTAGACACCGCAGGAGTAAGAAAGGGAGAATCTGCTCTGGAGAAGACGATCAGAACAGAAAGAAAAGAATAATAACATAAGAATCAGAGATTTGCTGAGCAATGAGATTGTATTTGAGGTTTTCTTTGTTATAGTTATTATAATATTAGTACAATAAATAAAAATATTTTTAACTTAGAGAAACCTCAGAAAGAAACAGACAGACAGAAAAAATAAAGACTTGCCCTGGTTTTTGCCTTTCTTGGGCAGTGCAAAGATGCTTTGGAACTGAGCTGTCTAGATTCATGATCCTGGCTCTACCTTTGCCTTGTTATGGGATCATGAGCAAGTGACTTAATTTATTACTGCCTCAGATTTCTCCCCTACAAATGGGACTTAGTTTAATAGCTAATTCTTACATAGGGTAAGAGGGAAGATTAAATGAGTTAACATATGCAAGCAACTTGAATAGGGCTTGAAGCAAAGTAAGTACAATAGAAATGTGAGCTACTAGGCTTCCTGGTGCTTAGATAAGTGGGAGATCATGTCACCCTCAAGTCTGGGTGTAATTATCTCACTTGAGTTTGCCACTTTCTCTTGCAAATAGTCTCCTAGGTCTGTCACAGCAGCATATCTCCCTGTATCTTGTACTGTTTAAAAGTCTATGTTCCCTACTTTGCTGGGGGCTCTTCAAGGGCAGAGACAAGGCCTTATTTATCTCCATGCCTACACATTTGTGTAAAGAGAAGGCACCTGGAAGGGTCGGCGAATGAATGAATATACCTGCTTTTTCAGCTGCCATGTGCCCAAATTATGGAACACTAAAGATGAGTGTCATTGCTCCACGTCATACATATCAACAACAATTTCGAAGAATACATAAAATCTTTACTATTTTCTATGAATTCAGAAGGTACACTAATGAATATTTTTTAGTACTTCATGAACATTCTAGCTGTCTCTGCAGATTCCATAAAGAAAAAATATGGAATCTTCTTATGGCCAAACGAGAAAAGATTTTTGTTGTTGTTGTTAGCTGTCTTTACGTCATTTTAATTTTCCTCTGCTTTTAATACTACCTTCTATACTTGGAAGTGAAAAATTTTTTAGCAGTAGCTTTATTGAGCTATAATTCACAGACCATGTAGTTCACCAATTTAATTTATATAATTCAATGATTTTTGGTATATTTACATATTCAAGAGAGGGCACAACTTTTATGAAAGGAGAAAAATAAAGACTCTTTTTGCTCTTTTGTTTCTATCTATTCTGTTATGTTTTTCTATTGTCAAGGAATTACTATGAGAACCCCAGAGGTAAACCATTTGTTTAGGCTCTCTGGGATTAATATGCAAACCAATGTCAAATGAAAAAGTAGTACCATCAGAGAAGCCAAGTGTCACGGCCCCCATTTGGTGATTCATCTTACTAGCCTGGCCCTATTCAAGTTGTATGATCAAACACTGGGGGAGGTAATCATAATCCTGAAAGACACAATCCTGACTGCCATAATCCCTAATGTTGAAATCCCAAAAGATCAAAATTCCTAAAATCTAAAATCCTAAAAATCATGCTCTGGAAAGATCAAAAATCTCTAAATTATAATTATGGAAAAAATAATTTAAAAGATATTTATTTACATTTCTAAATTTGAGAAACATATAAAGATATGACATAACACTTCATAGGCCACTTTACACAATAAAATACACAAAAATAATGGACATATTTTTGCAAGCGTAAGTATTCAGGTATGCTAATGACAGTCAGTCACATGGCTGCAACAGTTATGAGCAGATGAACCACATTCATAAAGAAATAGGTCAAAAAAGGAAATGTATAAACGTATATCACTATGATTGGTAATTATGTGTGCCCAGCTTTACAGCTGCAGTCATCTGGAATACCGTGACAAACAACCTAAATCTTTTGAAGAGATCCATCAAAAACTGCAATGGGTCACCACTGCAGCATATGCAGTAGCCCCAAGAGCCAAGATCTGGAGAAATTTTATCTTTCACCAATGTAGATGTACAAAAAGGACATCTCTTTATTACTGAGGAAATTTCAATGTTTTTGTGTACATGCACAATGCTTACGCACAAAGTCAACACTGTGATAATGCATTTTTATGGAGTCGAATTTGCAAAAAATGAATAAAACAAATTCAAACTCTCTAAAACTTTCTACACAATTTTTACCTCCAGTATTGAAAACAATGTAAGGATGAAATACATATCACAGCAAATTGTAAAAACTAATGCTGACGATTTAAAATAGTATAAAAAATTTAGAAAAGAAAAAAACTAAGAAGGAAATTTGTCATATGAAGAAGTGGATTACAGGGATAGAACATGGGCAGTTGCACAGACATAGTCCATAAGAGCTGGCCAGCTTTCATGATCATTACCTATATTTTGAAGTCTTGCATCATGGTGAATAGCTGCTTTTTTTTTTTCTTTTACAACATGGCTCTTGTCAGAGAATATACTCCCATTCATTTTTTACCTGGTGCTGCTCTTTTTGAGATTCTTCTGTGATTCAGTATACATCAACATGAACATTCTCTATTAAATTTCTCAACTTCTGTTTAGGGATTTTGATCTGAGCCTCACACTGAAGTGCAGCCCTGAGAAAGTCTTGTCCAGCCTAACAAAAAGCTCCAGTGCAAAGATCACTCACAAACACTAGGCAGAAATTGCCAGATTCTAGTGCTCCTATCATGTTTGGTCATTTACTGGGACTGCCTGGGGAGAGCATGTCCTTGGTTCAAAAGCTAAAATGGGTCCTGAAGACACTTAGAGCTAGCTAGTAGG
This sequence comes from Lepilemur ruficaudatus, assembly GCA_963574885.1. NCBI lineage: Eukaryota > Metazoa > Chordata > Mammalia > Primates > Lepilemuridae > Lepilemur > Lepilemur ruficaudatus. The sequence goes on from CAUYRT010060256.1 coordinate 12,173, forward strand.
TGGCAGCAGATAACTGCACACTTCACAGATGATCGGTAACTTTTTCTTGAAGAGTGATCCAAGCCATGCATTTCCATAGCTGTGCACTCCCCTTGTCCCTTTGTCATCAGAACTGCACATTCACAAACATAATTTGACACTTCTCTGCCTTGGACTTGCTAACTTGGATGACCTCCTTCATTCATGCTATTGCTTGCCATCACCTCTCTAACCTAGCTTCTCAGCTTTGAGCTTCTGGTCATAGATATTCTACCCCTAATTCTTCCATTTACTCAATAGTTGATATATTCAATCCTGTGCCATGCTCAACTTTCATCAGACTGGCCTCAGAGTGTCAAAACAAATGCCTGAATTCTTCTTTGGAGGCTTAGAGTGTGTAGAGTATTTAGCTTTCTTACTAATTCCTATCATTTCTCTATCTCTTACAGGTTAAGAGAAAGCGTCCCACTGCAGTATGCTCTGAAGAATACTTGAGAATTCGAACAGTGAACTCCTTTTTCCCCAAGCTGGTTCCAAAACTACATCCCTAAGGAGTTGTGCACCTCTAAGGAAGGTTCAGATGGAAGAGCTAAATACAGTTTATCTCTCCTCTTGTTCAGAGTGGAGGACAGGCATATACTCTCCCCTGCATTTAACCTCAGCATAACTTTGCCAAGAACACTAGCAACAAACTGCTTTTAATTTAGGAGTTAGAGAGTATCAGTTGATCCACATAGCGTATGTGTAAATATCTTTATACAGTGTATATACAATTTATTAATTTGACTCTCAAAAATTATAATTAGCATTGAATGAGTATGAAAATTTATTTTGCAAATACTGTCAGCAAGCCCTTGGATTCTTTTTCCAGATTTATGGATTAGATTTTCGTCAGTGAAATCTTATGACAAATGACTGATCACATTGTCATTCCTGCTAAATACTTGCTAAATTCCAAGAGTATTTCTTTCAGTTATACTATTTAGCAACATAAACATCAGACTGAATTATTTTTTTAATCCACTTAAAAATTTTAATTAAGCCATCCACGCCATATAGTTCTTTTAGCTTCCCTTCCCATGAACCATTTTTTCATCTGTTATGTTTATTTTTCTCTTTCTTTGCTCTCACCTCTCAATCATAGAATCATATGGGGGGGGAGGGGGAAAGATTGGAGAAAGAGAAGAAGGAAGAGCCACAGCTTGAGTCTAATCTGTCTCAACCTAGGATTCAGAGCATCGGGTATGTACTGAGGGTGGTAGTGCAAGCTCTTGGGGAGGAGTGGGTTATGTAAATGAGGAAGCAAGGAGTGTCTTGAGAAGAACTGACCCTAAGGAGAAAGAGATTGGAGACATAGAAAATTTGCCTAAGGATCATGATTACATCACTCTGGATAAAGGCAATTTTAAGCAAGACCTAAAATCTATTGCTTCCTGATTTTTCCAACTCAACCCTACAGACTTTTAAAGACCAAGGGGGAAAAAGTCTATGACCAAGAACTAACAGCTGTTTGCCCACAGAATCTTTTTGACAACAATTGCACAGTGTAATACAAAAAAGGGAGGAAGTCAGGCATTGCCATGTTGAGGGAGTTGACAGATTAGGGAAGTTACCCCGGCACTATCAGTGGCTTGGCCCAGTGGTGCAGCTTTTACACAGGGAAACATTGGCACAGACCTATTCGGGACTTATCAGTGGGGGATGAGATAGGCTTTTTAGCAAGTGGTAGGGAGCAAATTCATATGCTTTGGAGGTTTCAGGAAATGCCGTCGGTTGGTCACTTGTCACTTATGGGAGCCAGAAGTGGAAAGAAGGAAATGGGCTGTATTATGAGCACACATGAGAGCACACCTGGTGACTCCCAGAGGTGATAATACGGGGGCCTCTGAAGGAGGTCAAAGCTCTAACAATAGTGGAAAGGACCTTGCAGAATGTCAAATTCAAGCATCATTGGATTTAGAATTCTTTCCAAAAACTTTGCTTGAATGTCTCCAGTGATGGAACTGCCTATCTACTGTAACAGTCCATTCCATCGTTGCATAGCTTTGACTTTCTTCACCCCCAAATTGCCTCCCAGTTCTCTTCTTGATATGCTTGATATACAGAAGGATGCTAACAGCCCTCTGCAGGAAAGCTCTTTTCTCACTTAAAAATCTCAAATATGCTCCTTAAGGACATGTTTCTCCCTGAAGTAAACATCTCCCTTTTCTTCACTTGTCCCTCATGTCCTCACCATTTAAGTCACTCTCTTCCAAAAGCACTCTAATTTGTCTATGTTTCTCTTAAAATTTGGTGTCAGGAGCTCAATACAACATTCCAGGAGGAGTCAGGTCAGCCGAGGGCAGAAGGAAGCTATTTGTCACCTGCTATCCCCCCATCCCAGGAATCTTCCATTCCCAGACACCATTCCATTCCCAGATATTATATTTATGTAATATAAATCCATGTACTACACAGGGATATTGTTTTTCAACCACACATTAGATTAGTGTCAAAAGAATTAAAAAAAAAATTCAGGAGACCCACAAGCCCAGGAAACAATCTTGGTGTATCCATTCACTATATTCTAAATCTTTATCTCTCAGCTTCACATGCAGTCACCACTCCTAAGGCCCATAGAAAATAAGATTGTCAGCTTTAAAGAATGGTCATAAATTTTACTTCTTTCAGGAACTCCTTTCAGGAACCAGGAGTTCTCTTAGAAATGTGTGTTTAGCGGGGAAAACAAGGGTATTGATGACAGGTCAGAATTATGCATTCTTATCCCAAGAATATAGGGGCTTATCTCCCACAGAAGAATTCAGGCAGGTTTTTGTTCATTTCTGAAATTATATCATGTTTCCACTTTGGTAGTAAAAACAATAAATTGATTTCTTTTGGAAATTGTCTACTTGGGCTTCTTGTACAGCATACTACGGCAGCAGATTATTATATTTTGTCTTCAATAATAATTTACTTTTTTACAGCAAGATAACTTTTCTATATAAATACCTTTACATCTATGTCTAGAACATTTTCTGGCAGAGTCCTGAATAATAATTAATCCAAGCATGGTTGACTACACAGTACAGCTTCATTACATTTACACCACTAATGGTTTGTTTACTAAACTTTTTTTCCCCTCCACGTCACAAGCTTAACATTCTCAACATGTCCCATATTTTATGTTTTTATTTCTAATAGCTGAGTTATACATAAACGTGACCTTATTTGTGTATGTCTCCAAATACTAAGCTGCTTCACACCTCTTTACCTTTGATTATTGTTCTTGGGAATTATTGCTGAGTAACAAACCACTTCAACAGTTGATAGTTTAAACAACAGCAATCATTTATTTTGCTGGTGAATCTGAAATCAGGGCTTGGGGAAAATGGCTTATCTCTGCTCCACACAGTGATAACATTTGAGGTTAGAAGACCTGCTTTCAAGATAGCTCATTCACAAAGTTGGCAAGTTGATATTGCCGTCAGCTAGGATCTCAGTGGGAGTCATGGTTGGGGACCTTAGTTCCTATCCACCAGGACTTTCCATGGGCTGCTTGGCTTCCTCAGAGCATGGTGGCTGGGTTCCAAAAGCAAGTATCCAAAGAAAACCAGACAGAAAATACATAGCCTTTACTAATCTAGCTTCATAAGTCACATAGTGTCACTTCTCCACATTATACTCATGGAAGCAATCCTACAAATCCATCCAGATGCAAGGAGAAGGGAATTGGACTTCACCTCTTGATAGGGGAGTGAAAAGTTTCTAGAAGGTTTTGTGGGATTAGAGATACTGTTGCAGGCTTTGTTGGAAGATCCAATCTGCTGAAGATGTATTATTCCCTTTGACTTGAACACTCTCTCTTTTTGTTTTCTACGAAACCCAGTTCATTCCTCAATGCTCTGCTCAGACTTTACTTTCTTTGTGAAACATTTATCCAACAAAGAGTTAATCACCAACTCTGCTGTGTCACCTACATGCTTCATGTATCTCTATTATTCTCTGTTATACAATGTCTTGCCATTATTTCTTTATCTAGCTTGCCCATTAAACTATAAGCTCTTTAAGAGCCAATACTGCAAACACTGTTTTTTGGCCTTATCAGCCATCACCAATGTTCTCAGTCCTACATCATGAAGTCCTGAGGGCTCCAACGAAAGCTTCCACTCTCATAGATATCACTCCCATTCCACAGCAGGTGTTTTGCCCTAAGAATCAGCTTAGCAAGACCCCCTTTCTGTGTCTTGGGCCTTACAGCTTTGCTACTCAAAGTGTGGTCCACATGCCAGTAGCAGGTTACCACCTGGAAGCTTGTTAGAAATGCAGACTCTCAGGCCTTATCTCAGACCTACTGATCCACATTTTAACAAGATCCCCAGTGATTCCTTTGCATTTTAAAGTTTGAGAAGCATTGCTTGGAAGGCACCTCTTTGGCTTCACTCTGAGGAGTCAGTGGAGCCAAATAGATATGCCCATCTGGAGCCCATGCCTCTGCTTCTAGACCATGCCCCAGGTAAACAGGGCTGTGGGATTCTCTTTTCCAAATGGCTCCAAGAGAGTTTTTCCCAGCACCTGCTTGGATTTTTACTAGTATTCACAGGCCTAGGTTAAAGAGTTGCCCAAGGGGAAGTTGTTTGTGATGAGGCTACGGGAAGAAGGGTTGGAACTTGTACCTATGGACCAGGATGTACACACACACAGAGAAACATGTGCATGTGTATGTGCATACCGGCACATGAGGCCCTTCCTGGTGTAAGGCAGAGTCAGAGGGTGGAAAGAGAAGAGAGTAGGCTATGGCTGGGACTTCTACTTATACCCTTGCCCCTGGACCCCAAAATAGTTAGGGGACAAACTAACTATTAATATTTTAAGAGAGAGACTTTTCCAGCATCTTCAGTAGAATTTTGATAGATATTGCATTGAATTTATAGACTGATACAAGGAGAATAGCCATCTTGACAGTTTTGAATCTTCCAATTCATTTTTTTATTTTTATTTTTATTTTTTTTGAGACAGAGTCTCACTCTGCTGCCCGGGCTAGAGTGAGTGCCGTGGCATCAGCTTAGCTCACAGCAACCTCAAACTCCTGGGCTCAAGCGATCCTTCTGCCTCAGCCTCCCGAGTAGCTGGGACTACAGGCA
>CAUYRT010060257.1:0-34247 GCA_963574885.1 Lepilemur ruficaudatus
GTGAACAGCAGAGTGCCTAGAACTGAATACTGAGAAACTCTTGGTGAAGTAGAGTGAGAAAAGGCAAGCAGGAAGGTAGAGAAGGAGCAGACAAAGTGGTGACAATTCCTGAGACGAGCACAGAGGGAAAGAGCTAAGACAATTCCGTAGAGAAGATGCAGGGTCAAATGACACCAAGAGGTCAAGGTAAGAGAAAGACTCAAAAGTGGCACCGTTTTATCTCCTAAAAGCAAATAATAATAATCCACATTTGGAGAGACAAGCACTGAGACCAGTAGAGATTTTATTAGACCACCCTCTGTATTAAATTCCACTTCTGTCACACACACATGAAACGGCCCTCCATTCTTCAAACCGTGTGGGCAGTCTCCAGCAATAGGATCAAAAAATCAAGGCTTCAGATTAAAGACTAATCACAACTCTCTCTGGAACAATGCTACATTACTCTTAAAAGTTATTGTATGCTACTAAAGTAATCATTGGGCCAGAAGATCTCTTGAACAACTAAATTAATCACTGAAAGAAAAGAGGGGAGGATAGATACATAGATTCAGGTCAGCATTCATGATCAGGAATGGACACAACTGCATGCCAGGGAAGACAGACCCTTACTGATGGCCAGAGATGCGCCCAAGCTTGCCCCAACCCCTTGCTAGCAGACAGGAAAGTACTTAAAAATTCTAAGATTTTTTTTTTCAATTTTTCCCTCAGAAATGCTCGATTGCAAAACTGTTTCTTTTCTTCTATTTGCTTCATCCACTTTTCTCTTATTAACTCCTAAATCCTTTGTCCACCCCCCAATTCTAACTAACAATCTCTTTCTTTGGCCCTCTCTTTAAAACTCATTTGACCTTGGTATGGGGTATTCTCACTGCCAGCGCTTCCTCAACACCAGACTTCATGGGTTAAGCAGCTGATTCGAATTTGAATTCCTATCTCCCAAATATCACTAATTATAATGGAAATCTATTTCCCAAGGTGGCTCCACGTGAAATTTTCACATAATTAAAGACTGTATTCTTCTGGCTTTCAGACTTACAATGTCACTGCTTTGAATGTGTCCAGTGAAGCTGCTGTTAGAAGAGAAAGGGGAGGAAGCCCTGGTGGTTTTATTTCAGGTACTCCCCTCTCTCTGTTTTGAGTATCAAAGAAAAGCTGGGCAATGAAAGAAAAAGGTAAGAGAAAGAGATAATAAACAACAGTGGAAAAACATCTGTATGACATGTAAAGGTGACAGTAAAACCCAAAGCAAATTCTATCTTTGGTATCAGAATAAAACAAACTGGCATTGCATAATGTTAAATTAATGCTGTGCAGTAAAATTGAAGATAATCTCCCAGAATAAAACAAAAGAACACAGACATGAAAATCATGGTATAGAAAATTAGAAGTTTGGAGATGATAAAAGAGAGATCTGACACGAAAGGAATATTGGAATATTGGAGGATGTTTTAAGATCAACAAGAAATGGAAGTGGAAACTTTTCTAGAAGAAAGAAGATCTGAGAATAGAAAGCTAAAACTCATTGTATTCTAAGGAAATTCAATGAATTTTGGTCACTTTAAAAAAAAAATATATATATACATATATATATATATATATATATATATATATATATTTGAGACAGAGTCTCACTCTGTTGCCTGGGCTAGAGTGCCATAGCATCAGCCTAGCTCACAGCAACCTCAAACTCCTGGGCTCGAGCGATCCTTCTGCCTCAGCCTCCCAAGTAGCTGGGACTACAGGCATGTGCCACCATGCCTGGCTAATTTTTCCTATATATTTTTAGTTCAGCTAATTTCTTTCTATTTTTAGTAGAAATGGGGTCTCGCTCTTGCTGAGGCTGATCTCAAACTCCTGAGCTCAAACAATTCTCCCACCTTGGGCTCCCAGAGTGCTGGGATTACAAGCGTGAGCCATTGCACCTGACCTAAAAAAAATAATTTTAAAAAACAAGAAAAAATATCCATAACCCTCCAGACAGATAAATATAGTTTACTTCTAGAGAAATGAATCCATGTCTCAGATTTGTCATCTGCAACAGTAAAGAGCAGGAAATTTTTAGGGAAAATGGCCATGACAAAGAATCCTTTATCTTGACAATAAGTCTTTTATAAGCAAAGCATAAAAGTTAATCTCCTAAGTGAAAGGACTAAAAGATGGCCCTCTGGACCATTTTTCAGAAAAAATGTATTTGTGATACAGGATCATGTGTAAACCATGTACTGTTAGCATTTGGAATCAACATATAGACAAATCAAGGAAGGAGAAAGGTGGTTACAGACAAAAATGTAGTGATACTAGTGTTCTGTTGTTTTCTTTTCTTTTTTTTTTTTTTTTTAGAGACAGGGTCTTGTTCTATTGCCCAGGCTAGAGTACAGTGGCATGATCACCTCCAACTCCTGGGATCCAGTGATCCTCCACCTTAGCGTCCGGAGTATCTAGGACTATAGGCACACACGCCACTGTGCTGGGCTAATTATTACTATCATTTTTTTTTGGTAGAGACAGAAACTCTCTGTTGCCTAAGCTGGTCTTGAACTCCTGTATTGACCTCCCAAAGTGCTGGGATTACAGGCATGAGTCACTGTACTCAGCCCAATTTTGACATTAAAAAATAAAAATAAAAATGATAAAATTTGGAAGGTGAAAGCAGGAGGAGGGCTGAAGGAAAGGGAAGGGGCATTAATATTCATATCATACAGGTGGGAGTCAAGAGATACATTTATATTTGATGAATAAGAAATGAAGTTGCAAATATATTAATAATGACAAAGGAAAGCAATACAGAAACTGAAAATTGCAAGGAGGGGGCGGGAGAAATACAGAGAGGATGAAAGGAGCTGGACCAAAATCAATCGTACCAAAATACATCTAAAATTGAAAAATTAAGAGAGAGAAATATGTACATAAAATGAAAAGAACCAGCTTTGTATTTCTCAGGGGTGGGCCTAGAAGTAGTAAGGTAGGGAGCTGGTGCATTTCACTGTATCTATTTTATTTCTTTTGTCTTCATATTAAGCCAATTGCATTTAAAAATTAGACTCAGCAAGCTGAAACAATTTAGCTCCATGGGCAGAGGTAGAGCTGTGGTGGGGGCAAGGCAGGAAGGTCTGGGCAGCCACCCAGTGCTACTGGCTGAAGGTCAGTGGAGGGAAGTGCTGTACTGAGGATACCACCACTTCTGTTGAGCAGGTGAGTGGCAAAAGGACACAGAAAGAAGCAAGGCAAGAATGACAGACAGAGATAAATCAAATGCATGAGGCTTTAAGGTGCTGTCAATCTTGGAGCACCTTTCTTTGAAAACACCTCCATGGGCCTGTCATTTATGAGCTATGAAAAGAGAAATTTCAGGATCCTCAAGAGAACGCTAGAGTGCAGAACACACTCTCAAGAAGCTCACTGGTTAGGACATGCTTTACCCATCTGCCATGAGAATCTACGATCTCCCAATACTCCCAGTGTCCCAGCGTCTGATGGCAAGGACAGACCTTGGCCAGGTTCTTTAACCAAGTGACACCACAGGACGGTTGGGACAGGTCACAGCCATGAATATTTGCATTGGTAAAGCCAACTTTTCCTCCCTCCTCTACTGACACCCAGCCCATGGCTCTGTCCACAGATATTCCTTTTTCAGTGTCTCTTTAGTTCCTCTAATTCTTCTTGAAGAACAATAAGGTGATCGATGATCCCAGTTTGCTCAGGACTGTTCTAGTTCTAGCACTGAAAGTCCTGTGTCCAGGGAAACCCCTCAGGTCCAGGGAAATGAGGACAGTTGGTGCCCTAGGAGGAACTCCAGACTACTCATTATATCAGAAATAAGGTTATCTGGTGAGAGTTTACATCTTAGAAATTATTTTTTATTCTTTGTGATTTTATTTGATCATCACAAGCCCATGCAGTGGATGCAGCAGGGTTTAAGGTCATCCCTATTTTTACATGTGGGTCAATTGAAGCCAGAGAGATTAGTCATCTGTGAATAACCACGGAGTCAGAAATTAGTCAGAAATCTTGTCTCTTGACTCCAGGTCCCGTGTTCTGTCCTGTATCAAAAGTTGTGTTGATTATTTGTTCCCTAATTAATAATGGTAATAATGCTTCATTACCTTATCCTTTCATCATTATTAGCCTCATTTTAAAAATGAGAAAATTGAGAAGCAGAGAAATTAAGCAACTCATCTGAAAACACAAAGCAAGTGAGTGGCAACCAGGATTCAAACCCAGATTCTTCTGATACTATGCTCTAAGCAAAGACAATTTGTAGTTCTCCTAATCTCTAAGAATTGCTAATATGGCTACCTAAGAATTCTAACCCCAACCTACTTCTACAGTTTTTTTCCCCACTAGCTCCTTTTCATGGATCCTATGTGGCAGCTGAACTGAACTGCTTTCTGATCCTAGAATATGCCAGTGGCTTTCTTGACTCAGGCCTCCATCCTTCCTTTCTCATGCCTGGACTTCATTCATCCAGGAATAAACTGGGGAAGGGGGAAGGGGACACAGCCTCTGCAATCAGACCCGGGCTTAATTCGCAAAAGTGCTACCTGATAGCATCGTGGTTACTGGCAAGTGTCCCAAACTTCTCTGAGTCTTCATTTTCTCATCCCTAAATTGAAGACGATCATGGTGAATCATGAAAATTCATGAACCTGTGCTGCTAAATAGTGAAACATTATACATGACACCCAGCCTGTGGACTCCACCCCCTACCTGTGGGTACAACAGAGAAGACTGTGATTCTTACCATTGTGTACTTTGGGAATGGCTATGTCAAGAAAAATTGCACATTCTATTTACAGATCTGTATTCTGTGTATACATGTGTGCTCGGTGAAAATTATCCATGCTCTTTGGTAACAGCTCTGTGTTTCTTAGACAGTTATGGATGAAACCTTGTGAATATGGTTATGTATCCTTGGCTATGTATTGTGTAGAGTGCCACATGCTGTATACAGTGCATTTGAGGACACCTAGTGTTTTTTTTCCAGGTGGGGCTGGAGCCACACATTACATGTACTGCAGTGTATTTGATAGACAGCCATGTATTTTGTAAACAATGTTTCATTTTGAACCCATCTGGTGAGCTGGGCTTTAATATCCCTGTGGTAGTAAACATATTTTCAATTCCCCATTGGTTACCAATTTGTCTTCCAAACTTGGTCAGTGTTTTTCTTTCAGTTTACAGATGTAGTCATGATATTTGAGTTTTGACTTGAGCTGAAAAATCCACTAAAAATTCTTCCATTAGTCCTGTGTGTCATAGTTTGGCCTGAACACGCTACATACAATCATGCACATGTGTGTATAACCTTTTTTCAGGAAACATAGAGATTAAGGTAGTGTTCATTTTCAAAATCTTCTTTGGGTCAATTTAGATTTCCCTAATTCCTTACCAATTCTCCTTCAACAGAGATGTCATTGTTTGGAAAAAAAATGCAACAGAGAAGATGGAATCATTAGATCAAAATTAAAATCTTAATAAAAATAAAAGTTTGTCTCTACAAATTAAAGGACAGGTCCCATTTGTTTATTTTTGTAGCTGCATTGATTGCTTTGGGGGTCTTCTTCAAGAATTCTTTGCCTAGGCCGATGTCTGAGAGGGTCTTCCCAACATCCTCTTCTAGGATTCTTAAAGTTTCCTGCCTTAGGTTTAGGTCTGTTAACCTTGTACTCACCATCAAATTGGTATTGACTGATTATCACTATGGTGCTCAAATGGTGGGAGCGAACACTGGGGAAGTGGGGGGGTGGGGGGTAGACCCAAGTCTGAGAGACATGGGGGGGTCACTGTGGAGGGGTGGGATATGCTTGAAAAGTAGTTGGGGAGCGGAATTAGGGGTCTCAATAGGGGAAAGGTATTCCTCAAAAACTGATTCATGTGATTAACTGTACACCTTGGTAAATTCACTGAAAATCATTTAATTATACACTTAAAATGGAGTGTTGGTTGTACGTAGATACAGTTGGAGCACTATGGATGTACTCTCTGGACTACTTTGACAGAATAGGTTTTTGAATGTAACAAGATAAGTCAACTCGAGTGGTAATATATTTTGGGAAATCAGCTCACTACAAATTGGGACTGTAAACACTGTACTGTAAATGTTTTGTAGTTTTCCCCCCATAAAATTTTCGGAAGAAAAAAAAGTAGTGGCAGAGTTTGAGAGAACTGACTTCAGTTTTGAAAGAAGTTCTACTGTGGCTAAGATGCTATCAAATAGCATCACATGCTCCAGAAAAATTGTTCATGCATGGAAGGCTCAATCCATGTGGCAAACTTAGTGTTTATCTTATTTTAAGAAATTGCCACAGTTGTCCCAATCTTCAGCAGCCACCACCCTGATCAGTCAGCAGCCATCAACACTGAGGCAAGACCTGTCACCAGCGAATAATTACAAATTGCTCAAGGATCAGATGATTGTTAGTAATTTTTAGTAATAAAGTGTATTTAATTAAGGTATGCACATTTTTGAGACATAAAGCTATTGCATATTTAGACTACAGTATAGTGTAAACATAACTTTTATATGCAGTGGAAAACCAAAAAATTTTGCTTGCTTTATTGCAATATTTGCTTTGTTGAATTTGTCTGGAACTGAACCTGCAATATCTCTGAGGTATGCCTGTGCACTATAACTTCTGGGTAAGTCATTTAATTCATTTATACTTCAGAATATTTGCAAAAAATTTCGGGTAATAAAAAATTCTTGACAGGCTGGGCATGGTGGCTCATGCCTGTAATCTCAGCATTTTAGGAGGCCAAGGTGGGAGGATGGCCTGAGGCTAGGAGTATGAGATCAGCCTGGGCAACATAGCGAGACCCCGCCTCTACAAAATATAAAAAATTAGCCAGATGTGGGGATATGTACCTGTAGTCCCAGCTATCTGGGAGGCTGAGGCAGGAGGATCACTTAAGCCCAGGAGTTAGAGGTTGCAGTGAGATGTGATCATGCCACTGCACCATAGCCTGGGCAACAGAGTGAGATCCTGTCTCTAAAAAAAAAACAATGTAGATAAATATAAGGGGATATTTGCTCCCAGAAATTAGCATTTCTGCGCTCAGTTCTTTCATAGAAAGCTTACAACTGTATCTATTTGAAATACACATTTCCTCCCTTTCCCCTCTTGATCTCCAATAATAACATCATTAAAAGTCATCTCTTTTTGCTTACTGAATCATTCATTTCATGGTTGATTCTCGTCTGATACCACATGCTCATTGAGGAAACAAATACTTAAAAAAACTGAACATATATTTGAGCCCCAGGCTGTGTGCAACCTTGTGCTATGTGTACTACAAGTACATAAAGATCAAGGTGTTCTGCCCATTCCCTTAGGAATTCATCATCTAAAAGAAGAGACTGTTACATAGAAGTAACTCTGACACAGGCAGACAGGAGTAAAGTTAGGGAATCTGTGACCTGGCAGTGAGGGACAATGTGCACACGAGTGGCTCTCTCACAGAAGTCAAACTTTAAATGAAAAGTGGTGACAGGTGTCCAGGAGGTGCAGCAGCAACGTGTGGTGAGTAGGGTGCTCTCCCGTGTACACCGCACTTTCCCGCGCATTAGCTCACAGATCCTCACAGTCAGATTGAGGGACGGGAAGGTATCATTTTATTTTATGGGTGAGAAACTCAAACTCAAAGAAACTAAGTCGCCTCCTGGGAGTTTATAGTAGTAGTTAGTGGGAGAACTGGCATTGATTTCTAAATTCAGTCATTTTTATGTAACAGTAACTGGCTGAACACAGATTTCGGAGACTGGAGGTTGAAAAGAATGGGGCTGAGAGAAAAGTTCTTGATATGGCTTTTATTGTAAAAGAATTCTTGCATGACCTCTCGGTTGACGGATTTTGGGGGTGGGGGTTGGGGGTGAAACTAACTGTATCATCAGTTTCATGGATCAACCAACAGGTGGCACCAGGTCCCAATGCAAACCTTTTCTCCTGACAGCTTTAGCACAGACTGCGGACCTTCCTTGAGCATGTACTAATTAAATTAGGCAGATGAAAGTAGGAATCAGAACCCTGCTTCCTGAGATGTTCAGGGTCTGCTTACTTGCATATTTCAAATCAATAAGCAAAGAATATGAGGCCGGCGTGAAAAAGTGGAAGGTGTGAGAATCAACTAGAGCTTAATGTGTTTGGCCAAGCAAGCTAATCCCTCTAAACTCCAGCTCCTCTCCTTTAAGGGAAAGTGCCTTCCTATCACAACAGCTCTCCTGAAGGTTAGTCCTAATGCATATACAGTGGCTGGTGCATAATAGCTGTCCAGCAGATGGTGGCTATAAGTATTTACATCTAAAAGCGAGGTGGGAAAACCATGAATATACTATACCCTCATGTAACTTCCCATCCATTTTTTCTTAAGAAGATATTTTCAAGTAGCAGATCTGATTTCCACTCTTGGTGAGGTATTATTCCTGCAACTGGACCATTTGGACGGAGACTCTTTGATGAAGAGGATTCAAAGCGGATGGTATTGAATGGCAGAAAGAGAGGAAAGAGGCGTTGGATTATGTCATAAGGACTCTGATCATCTTTCTCAGAAACAACATTATTTTATCAAAAGTCCCAGGAAGCAATGGACAGATGGATACTTATTAGGTATGTAGATAAACACTCTACATCGTTGAAATACGGGAAATAGATCCTCCACCTCAAAAATTTATAGTTGAAGAAGGAAGAAAAGACGGTGCTCATGAAACAACTGAACGTGACACTAAAGTATGACTATGCATATGGTTACTTGCTAAATGATGTATTTGTGCCGTCTTAGAGGTAGTTTTTGATTTCTTGTTCATCTAATCTAATGATATTTCTGTGATGTTTGGAATGGCTGGTTATCAGAGTAATTTCTGGGGAATCACAGGCAACTTCTCAATAAATAACTCAATAGACACCGAGAAATGAAATCCACAGAGGTCAAAAGCCAAGAAGCCCTTTGCAATAATTATCTTCTCACTCAGCAGAGCGGGCCTCCCTCAGCAAGCAGAGTCAGCCACCCCCGTGCTGGTTCAGTTCCTTCAGGTTGCAAGGCAAGAGAGATGTCAGGTTACCTGAGGAGAAAAAGGCTTGATTTAAGGATACAAAGAAAAGAAATAAACAACGGAGAACTTTCTCATGAGGCTCCATGGAACCTGGCAGCTTGTTCCAGTATAACGCGGTCCCTACAATCCTGTTCTCTCCTGCCCCCTCGGCCGCGGGAGGTTTCCACTTCTTTCTCCTGCTACACAATTGTTGACACTGTGCTTTGTCTGTTCTTCCCATCATCAAATAACCGCCTATGTTCCCCTCTTTTTTTTTTCTTTTTTTAATATCAGGGTTTCTGCTGACTTGTGGGTTGTCCTCATGCCTCTTGTTAGCTTTCGAATGGCTTCTTCTTTTTTAAAATCACTTTTCTCTGGGTGTCTCTTTCCTTCTGCCCAAAAACCATTTGTCTGATGACTCTTTTGGTGTCAAATAGAGGATTTCATTGTGTTGTCCATTGTGATGGAGTACAGTGTGCTCTCGGGTCACCGTATAAGCTGCCGGTGAGCTACTTTGGTTGCCTTAGGTCAGGCGTCCTTCCCTAGTTCATTTCATTCTGTCTGAGGTGTTAGGGCTACACGTGGCGCCTCATGGAGACCTGCGTATCAGGAAACCTTCAGAAGTGAGTTATGGCCACAGCAGCCCTTTTGAGGACTCTCAGGAGGGACATTCTAACCACAGCCATATTTCACAGTGTCGCAGTGGGCTGTGCAGACAAGTGCTACACAAGAAATAAGAAATAAATGTTTTTGCCTGAGGTTCTCTGTGCAAGCTATGGGAACCGTGCTCATGCGTATAGTTTTTGATTTCTGCTGTAATAAATTACTACAAATTCGGTGGCTCAAGGCAACACAAATTTGTTATTTTACATTTCTGTAGGTCAGACCTCTCACTTGGGCATCACTGGATTGAAATCTATTCAGCAGGGCTGCATTCTTTTCTGGAAGCTCTGGAGAGATTCTGTTTCCAGGATCATTTAGGTTGTTGGCAGAGTTCAGTTCCTTGCCAGGGGAGGACTGAAGACCTGTTTCCCTGCCAGCTGTCAACTGAGGGTCATTCCCAGTGTCCAGGGCTGCCTGCATTCCTCAGCTCATGGCCTCTTTCTCCATCTTCAAAGCCAGCGACAGTGGGTCAAGTTGCTCTCATGCTCCCAATCTCTTCTGCAGCCGTTTCTCTCTGCCCATCTCCCTGACAGACACTTCCGCACCTGCTTCACTTTTAAGGACCTACACGATTAGAACGGGCCCACCGGGATAATCTAGGACAATCCCCCAGTCTTAAAGCCAATAATCTTGATCACATCTGCAAAGTCCCTCTTGTCACAGAAGGTAACATAGTCACAGGTTCTGGACATTGGGGTGTGGACATCTTGGGGGTGTGGGTGGCAGCGCTATTCTGTCAACCACACCATTTTTTGACTTGTCTTGACTGTGACAAATATAAATTCTTCAGAATCTATCTCAGTTTTTAGGAGAAGCCTTCCTCAAATATTCTTGGCAATCCTGATCTTTTCTTCCGTTGACTTCCTAGAGCACTTAGATGATGGTTCCATCACATTTTGTTGGATGATCTTGATGTCCCTTTGATGGTTTTTACTAATCCGTGCATGCATATTGTGGTTCTGTCATTTTCCACATGAGATTGTGAGTTTCTGAGGATATTCAAGCATCCTTTGTATTCCTTGCAGCATTCACCAACTACTGGATAGACACAAGCTGCTCAGTAATCTTTAAAATATTATATAAGGAACAGACTTCGGGGAAAGGAAGCCTAGTGGAGGTTCTTCCTGGGGATGACAGTCATTCATTGATCTACTTATCTCTAAAAAAGAGCTGCTGAAGGATTCTTTTAATATACTTTCTATTTCTTTCTTCTTACTCTGGCAGCCAAAATTGATTAGAATTTAAATCACTCCAGCAAGCTCTTTCACACATAGCAGAATCTGTCTTTGGATTTCATTGTTCTTTCCATGAAAGAGATGTCCAGTTGATGGTTCAGGCATGGGGAGAATTCAGGAACCCTCCTGGACAAAGATCATGTAGCCTATCATAATTACACTATGCAAGTCTCCTATAAAGATAAGTGAATAAAACTGTAGAAAGTTCAGAGTCAAGCTCAATGCCTAGATTCTTTTTTTTTTCCGATGCATAGATTCTATTACTCCTCTTCACTTCCAAAGTCCAAAGGGTATGTTTATAAAGACAAGACCAGAGATAAAAACATATATGTTATCAAAGGACCAAACAATAGTTCATTAGTCTGTTTCTAAAGCCAGTGCTTTTTAAAAGGACCAAACTGAGATACGCCCTTTGAGAAAGGATCTCGGGAGCTGTGCTATCCTGGCTTACCCACTCACTTGCAGACAGAAAGCTGGAGGAGGGCAGCTAGGCTCAAGCAGTTCTCTCTCTGCTTACAGCATGGGGGAAGAAGCCAGGTTTCCCTACAGACATCGGAGGAAGGCAGCCTGCAGGGAGTGAGCTGCAGAGGGGTCTGTGTTGATTTGCAGCAGCTCAATGGTTACATGACCCAGTCCCTTTAGTCACTCTGTGACTTCAACTCTCAGAGAAGACACTCCTTCTCCTAAGGAAGAAGAGAAGAGGAGGTGAGACACAGGAAGTTTTATGCCCACTGCTGCTTCCTGAGAAGTGGAACAAAAGTCCCCTTTCTTCTGTGGACATGTAAGGGTGGGGGGATTGACACTAAGCTGAACATCTCTTATTTATCAGTCACCAAACTGGGCTCTTCTGCGCATATATCCTGGTCCTCTGATAAGGCTTGAGGATGGATACAAGTGGGCCATTGGGTTAGATGTGGGGGTTTTGTTGAGAGAATAACTGGGGTTACACTGTATATCCCACGTGTAGCTCCTTTTTTGCTTTTATATTTCCTTTTGCTTTGTTTTTTGTGGAACCTCTTCATTCACAGATTTCATCTCTTTTGTTTATTTGTTTGTTTTTAGAGATGGGGTCTCTCTATTGCCCAGGATGGTCTTGAACTCCTGGCCTCAAGCCTCCCAAAGTGCTGGGATTACAGACTTGAGTCATTGTGGCAGTCCTGAGAATTCATCTCTTTTTAACTTGTTTCCCATGTAGCAGGGCATTATAAGGGGTGATTCCCCCCCTCCCATGTCTTTTAAAAATTTTTCTATTATAAATGTACAGAAAAGTTGCAAAAATAGTATCTGGTTCCCATGAACTTTTCACCTAGCCTCTCCTGATGTTAACAACTTATAAAACCATAATACAGTGGTCAAAACCAATGGTCAAATCCAAGAAGTTAAGTATTGGCAAAATTCTATTTACTCAGCTACAGATCTTGCTCACATTTCACTAGTTTAGTATTTTTTCTTTTCCCCTATTGTCCCTTTTCTGTCCCAGGATCCCATGCAGGACCTCACTTGCAGTTATCCTTTCTCTTGAGTCTTCCCCAACTGTGACAGTTCCATATTATTAATATTTCTATGTCTTTCCTGACCTTGACACTTCCATGAGTACAAGTCACAATTTGGGTTTGTCCAGTGTTTTCTCATGATCAGATTGGGGTTGTGCATTTTTGACAAGAATGTGGCAAGAATACCGTTGGTGATGCTGTGTTCTCAGAGCATCAGATCAGGGAATAGACGTGTCTTATTATTGGTGATGTTAATTTTGATCACTTGATTTAGGTGTTGTCTGATGAATTTCTACTGTAAAGTTATTTTTACATTTGAAATTAATAAATATGGAGGGAGTTACTTTGAGAGGACATTAATGTCCTGTTTTTTTCCTGAACTTTTGACCACTACTTTTAGCATCAATCAATGGATCTTGTCTGCAGCAGTTATCACTGTGGTGCTTGCCCAGTGGGGATTTTTATTTCCCTCTTTTGTTTTACATTTATCAATTGGAATGCTGGAAAGAAGAGATGTTCCATATCCCCAATTTATTTATTTATTTAAGTATTTATTTATATCCACAGGGACTTATGGATATTGATTTTATGGCTTATAATCCAATATTATGATTTTTTTTTGCTGAAATTGTTCCAGCTTTGGTCATTGGAATTTAGTTTACAAATTAATTGAACATGCAACACCAAATTCTTATATTAGAAGAGAGTGATATAATTTACCTACTCCACACCCTTGGCTCCAAAGTGAAATATTCTTAGCTCAGGATTCTTCTTTGAGCTACTTTGGGCTTACTAAGCTTCTTTGGGCTTAGTAGTGGGTGGGCAGGAAAGAAACCCTCTAGGATCGACTTGACTCAGTTTCTCATTAAATGCAGGGACCATAGATGACATGTCAGAGCTCAAAAAGCATCACTTGAATAAAAACAAGGAAGTCAGAGTCATCCCAGTCCCCTGGGGGTTTCAGCCCTCATTGAATTCACTGCCTCCTCTGAACCTTTTTTGCTCTCACCTGAGGTTGGTCAGATCCACCTGTGTTTATCACTGATCCACCTCCCTCAGTGCTCTGAAATCCAGAGAGTTTTCTTCTTATTGGTATATTTACTCCAGGGCCACTGGCCAAGGATCCCTGCAAAGGAGTCATGGCTTAGTTATGAAATCTTCTTAGGCTACAATGTTTAATTAATACTAGGAATCCAAACAATTTTGTGGTAAGATGTCACTGATTAGTAAAAGCCTTCATTCATTGATTCAAAGTAATAAGTTCAAAATTGTTCCAAAAGTGCGATGAAGATGTTTATTTAAGAAATTTCCATGGGGGCTGATACTTGCTGCCTTTTCTATTCCTCTCTAAGCGTGATCATCATAAAAAGAACTTGAAATCTTCTCACAGGTGCTTAGTTTACTTACGTAAATTCTCTGATTGCCATTTTTACTTTTTCAAGGTATAGTTTTCCTATTCTATGTGTTTGAACATTGTGAACTGCCTAACACATTTTTAAAATAGAGGGGTTATAAATAATAAATATGTAACAATCTAAAACATTGAACAGATTGTGGTAAGCCGTTTTTATAATTCTTCTCATAAGAAGGGTGTGGAACTGTCACGACTCAGAGGCAGGGTCACCTTCCCTGCATTGCCAAATTAGATAGTCTTTCTGCAGGGCAACAATAAGCACTGTGGAAGGGCATACTGAATACAGAGACATGTGATATCATCTCTAGTCCAACGACTTCTAAATTAGAGTCTCCTGCCAGGACTTCTCCCCAGCTCCGTCTTGCACACCCAACTGCCTGGTCAATGTTCTCACTTACGTGTCTAAATGGGATCTGAAGGCTAACAGGTTCCAAAATGATTCCTGACCTCCCCAACCGTACCTAATCCTCCTACAGCTTTCCTTTCTCAGTAAACACCAAGTCCATTCTTCCAATTCCTCTGACAAAGTACCTCGGAGCCATACTCGATTCTTTTCGCCTATGCATATTTCACACCTGATCCATGGCAAGTCTTCTTGGCCATATCTGCAGCAAATATCCCAAATTTGACCCTGTGCAAGCACCTTCACCACTACCACCCTGGCCCATGTGACTGTCACTTCCCACCTGGATTATTGCGACAGTTTTCTGACTGGTCTGCCTGTTCATGTCTGCTTCTTCTCAGAATATTGTCAACACCTCAAAGATCCTATTAAAATATAGGTCATGTCTAGTCACTCCTCTGGTCCTTTCCTCTGTTGCAAACTTTCAAAGAACTTCCTTCCTGTCTGACTCACGGTAACAGCCAGAGACTTTACAATGGCTTATGGCATTTCTGTGATCTGGCTGCCTACTGCCTCTCCGAGCTCATCCCCTCCTCCTCCTCCTTCTCCTCTCCCCATCTGTCACTCCACTCCAGCCGCACTGGCCCCCTTGCCATTCCTTGAATGTGCAAGCATGCTCCCACCTCAGGGCCTTTGCACATGCTCTTCCTTCTGCCTGGAACACTTGCTCGAGGTATTACCATGTTTCACTCCCTCACCTCCTTCAGTTTTTTGTCCATGTTAGCTTCTTGTGGAGGATTTTTCTGGCCAATCTAACATCGCAACTCTCCCCAAAACTCTCTATCTTACTTGACTGCTTTCTTTTTTCTCCTTAGCACTTATCATCATTCACAAATTGTGTTAGTTCCTCAAGCTGCCATAAAAATGTACCACAAACTGGGCAGCTGAAAACAACAGAAATTTATTCTCTCACAGTTCAGGAGGCCAGAAGTCTGAAATCAAGATGTCAATAAGGTTGGTTCCCTCTGTAGTCTCTGAGGGAGAGTCTGTTCCATGCTTCTCTTCTGGCTTCTAGTGGCAGCGGCAATCCTTGGTGTGCTTTGACTGTCAGCTGCGTTGCTTCAATTTCTGCCTCCATCGACACATCGTCTTCTTGTTTCTCTGTATCTTTATAATTATAAAAATAAATATATGTATTTATTTCAGAATATTACAGGGGTACAAATGTTTAGGTTACATATATTGCCTTTGCCCCACCTGAATCAGAGCTACAAGTGTGCCCATTCTCCAGATGGTGCCTACTGCACCATTAGATGTGAATTTATTCATCCCCTCTCCCCTTCCCACCTGCCCAACACCCGATGAATGTTTCTATCATGTGTGCACATAAGTGTTGTTCAGTTAATACCAATTTGATGGTGAGTACATGTGGTGCTTGTTTTTCCATTCTTGTGATACTTCACTTAGTAGAATGGGTTCCAGCTCCATCCAGGATAATACAAGTGGTGCTAGATCACCATTGTTTTTTGTGGCTGAGTAGAACTCTGTAGTATACAGATATCACATTTTATTAATCCACTCATGTATTGATGGGTACTTGGGTTGTTTCCACATCTTTGCAATTGTGAATTGAGCTTCTGTAAACATTAGAGTGTAGATATCTTTTTTATAGAATGTCTTTTTTTCTTTTGGGTAGATGCCCGGTAGTGGGATTGCTGGACCAAATGGTAGTTCTACTTGTAGCTCTTTGGGGTATCTCCATATTACTTTCCATAGAGGTTGCACTGGTTTGTAGTCCCACCAGCAGTGTATGAGTGTTCCTATCTCTCCACATCCATGCCAACATTTATTGTTTTGGGATTTTTTGATAAAAGCTATTCTCACTGGAGTTTAGTGATATCTCATTGTGGTTTTGATTTGCATTTCCCTGATGATTAGAGATGTTGAACATTTTTTTCATATGTTTGTTGGTCATTAGTCTGTCTTCTTCTGAGAAGTTTCTCTGTATCTTTGTGTCCCAATTTCCCTCTTCTTCTAAGGACATCACTCATATTGGATCAAGGACCCATTCTCATCCAGCTTGATCTCATCTTAACTTGATTACATCTGAAAAGATGCTATTTCCAAATAATCTCACATTAATGTGTTCCAGGCAGACTTGAAATTTTGGGGGGACATGATTCAATTTAACATATTAATATATTAATCTTGCTTATTGTCTAGCTTCTCCAAAATGTAAATTCATGAGAACTTTGGTCATCACTATATCCTTCATGCATAGAATGGTCTTTGAAACACAGTAGGACTTAATAATGTTTGCCAAATAAATAATCCCTTTGGTTGATCAGGCTATATTTCATTTAGACGGCAGATGCCCAGATAATATTGCAGCTGGTGATTACTGTATATAAAGAGAGTCCATTTTTCTAAGAAGTGTAGCGGAAGGGCTAAAAATCCAACCATACTATTCTATTCTTTGACTTTTTTCCATAAATCTGCTCACATGCTTTGGACTAGCCTCTAAGCACCTCTGAAACCCTAAAACAGAAAGTAATACCTGTTGTAAAAGACTCTGAGCTCCCTGAATAAAAGCATCACATCCATGCAGGGACCATCATTTTAAGCGCTCTCTGATGTCACTTGATGATAGAGGGCACTAAAAAACTTTTGATGCATTTCTACCTTCTCTGGATTCCCGGGACACTGGAAAATCAAATAAGACAGTCCAAGAAAAATATTTCCAAATGAAGCAAACAAAAGCCCCTGACATACTTTTGATGTCAAAGCAGAGCTTACTCACATTTAATACTCATGTGTAAACTCTTGGGTGCAGATGAATCAACAGCAGCTAAGTTAACAGACGAAATATGCAGCCTCCTATCTCAATATGCGCCTTCGTATCCCATTCAAAGAATGCAACTTCAAAGCATGGATTTTTCTCTCAACTAATGGAAAATAGTTGATTAACAAAGGTTGGTGTCACTGATTTTTAAAAAAATTAAATGGTGCTTTCTACTTTTAAAAAGAATCTCTTAATTTTATCACTTAGTATTATTATTGTATCTTCATTTGACTGGGGAAAGAAGAGCATTTTTTTTTAACTGAGGTCAATCTTATTTTATGTGAGTTGATCATTTAGTTGCTGAAGTTGTGGGTTGTTCACCTAAATGAGATTCCTGCTACTAGGCTTTCATATGTTCCTTTGTGATAACCATGATTAAGGTGGGATGGTGCCCTGCCAGTGGGGTGCCCTGCTGAGGATTAAATGTTTTTATTTGGGGAGAGACCATTATGGGCTGAATTGGTCCCTTCCCTGCCACCCCCAAATTCATATGTTGAAATTTGAATCCCCATACCTCAGAATGTGATCTTCTCTGGAAATAATGTCTTGGCAGATGCAATTATATAAGATGATGTCATTGGGTGGGCTCTAACCCCAATATGACCCCTGCCTCTATTAAAAGGGGAGACTTGGACACAGAGATATGCCCACTGGGGGAACACCGTGTGAAGATGAAGGCAGAGATTGCGAAGATGCTGCTACAAGCCAACGACTGCCAAAGATTGCATGGCCGGTTATTTCTGACCTGCTTTCTCCCTCAGCAGCCTGGTTCACAGCAGGCCAAATTCAGAAATCAAACTTTCATCTCTCATCCAACTCAACCTTTTCTCCTTTCTCTAGCTTGGGCTCTGCAACTAGCAGCAGGAAAGAAGCCAGTGGTTTGTTCTTTCACTCTCTTTCCTCCACCTTCCTCCCACCCTCCAGGGCCAGGGTTGAAATGCACAGAAGAGGGAATAGAAGAGAAGGAAGAAGGTTTTCTTTTTTTCCCTCATCTTGCTTATCATAATTCTCTTGCCTTTAAATGCCAGGGATCCAACTGCAAATTCTTGCCTCATGAGGCTCTTCTAGTGGCTTCCTCCAGACCTCCCTGCTGGGCCCTCTGTGTCGTACCATTCTCTGGCCTTGGTGATCTTTCCTGCTATTCCCGGCTCTTGTGCTCTGGAAGGCCACACTACGTAGCCTCTTTCCGCAGGGAAATCCTAGCCTTGTGTTATGGGCTGAATTGTGTCCTCCCCAAATTCATATGTTGGAGTTCTAATCCCCAGTACCCTAGAATGTAATTGTATCTGGAGATAGGGTCTCTCAAGGGATCATTAAATCAGAATAAGGTCACTGGGGTGGGCCCCAATCCAATATGACTGGTGTAATCATAAGAAGGGGAGATTAGGACACAGACAAGTGCAGAGGGAAAACCACTGGAAGCCAGGCCATCTAGAAGCCAAGGAGGGAGGCCTAGGAAAAAACCAACCCTACCAACATCTTTGTCTTGAACTTGTAGTCTTCAGAATTATGAGAAAATAAATTTTCATTGTTTAAGCTGGCTCATCTGTGGTACTTTGTTATGGCAGCTCTGGTAAGCTAATATACCTGGAAGGCATTTGGGTGGTACCTTTTCAATATGACCATAGCCTGGCTACTTTCATGGTGTCTACTCGGCTGGCAAGAAGACTCATACCCCCCTTCCTCTCCAAATTCCCAGTTTCTTCTTCTATTTCCATGCCCTGCAGTTCCAGGAGTTCCCATTTAATGCTTTTCCTGAGAATTCTCTAGTTTAGCAAACATGCAGCCAGTGATGTGTTGTCAGACCCTTCTTTTGCAAAATCCGAAGCTCTATGATTGGTTCTATTGGGGTCCTCCTCACTCAGCTGGGAAGGGGAGACAAAAGAACCTGCAGGAAGACAGGAGGAACTATCAGAGCACCCTTTCTTTCCATGAGTGAAAGATCTTTCTGTCTCCATTCATTCAGTGGACAAATACCTGTTGACTGTCAGGCCCTATTCTAGATACAACAGTGAACAAAGCCAGGTTCCTGCTCTCTTCTCTCTTGTGTTCTAGAGGGAGGACATAAATTATTTACAAACAAAATATATGATGCGTTAGGTGCTAAGAACAGTATGAACAGAGTGTGGGAGGGGATGGTAGTTCTATTTCACGTAATTTTATATAGGAGGGAAGGTCTCTGGTGCAGGGGTGTTTGTGTGCAAGCGTGTGTCAATTAAAAGTAAAACAGTGAGGCTCTTTGAAGGGCAAACTACCCATGCAGAATGGATAGTTTAGTGCAAAGGCCCAGAGGTCAGAGTGTGCTTGGTTTGTTCATGGAAAAGGAAGAACAGCAGTGTGGCTGCAGCCTAGTGACCAAGAAAAAGCTTTTGTAGGAGTGAGTTCCAAAAGGTGGGTGTGGGCACAGGTCAGGAAAGACCTTTAGCACAATTGTGAGAACTTTGCATTTTACTCCAAGGGAGACGGGAAGCATTGAATTATTTTGAACACAGGAGTGACATGACGTGATGAATTTTAATGAGGATCTCTCTGGCTGCCAGTGAAGAGTAGATTGCATAGGGGCATGGGAGTGAAGCAGGGATACCAGTGTGACAAGAGATTCTGTGAGGTGGCAGCTCAATGCCTATTCTCCTCTGTCTTAAACTCAATGCCTATTCTCTTCTTTTTTACATACAGGTTCCTAATTTTGTTAAGGTGGTGATATATTCAGATAAAACATACCTCCATTTCTCAATCTTCCTTGCACATTGGGAGGCCTCGTGAGTATTCTGGCCAGTGATAAGCAATCAGAAGTTGCAATCAGAAGGGGCTTCCAGGAATGCTAAAAAGGGGCCCCTCTGCTAGCACATCCCATCGGCCCATTGTCTGTTTCTCCTTCCTGCCACCTAAAGTATGGAAATGATGGCTGGGACTGAAGGAGACGTCACTAGGGAAACACAATTCAAAAGTATAATGGTACACTTCCTCACACCTATCAGAATGGGGAAAATTTAAGAAAAATGATAATGCTAAGTGATGCTGAGGATGTGGTGCAATGAGAACTCTTATGCATTGCAGATGAGAATGCAAAATATTACAACTCTATGAAAAACTTTAAAAGTTTTCTTATACATTTTACCCTGCCCTCCCTGTGTGATCTATCCCACTTTCTATTTTTCCCAGGAGAAATAAAAGCTTATGTTCATATAAAAATCTGTATAAATGTTTATGGAAGCCTTGCAGGTAATCTCCAAAGACTGATGACAAGCCAAATGTCGTTCAGTGGGAGAGATTCTGCGACGTGCCAGCTCAATGCCCTGGTGGATGGATGAACAAAACTGTGGTGTGTTCAAGCGCGGCAGTACTACTCAGCCACAAAAAGGAATGAACGATGGAGACATGCAGCAACTTGCATGAATGGCAAACACATTTTGCTAAGTGAAAAGCCAGGCCCCAAAGGCTATACATTGCATGATTTCATTTATATGATATTCTAGAAAAGGAAAAACAATAGGGATGGAACAGAGAAAAATGTGTGTGAGGATGAGGGAGGGGTGATTTACAAAGGGGCAGCATGAGAAAATTTTGGGGGCAATGAAATTGTTCTATGTCATGATTATGGTAGACGTATCCCTCTATACATTTTTCAAAGCCCACAGAACTGTACATTCACTGGAATAAATTTTGTAGTAGGTAAATTAAGAAGTAAAAAATTTAAAAATCTGAAAAAAAAGATTGTGAAAACAATTTATGTAAATGTTTCCCTTCTGTTAGAAAAATGACCCAAAGTAGGAACATCAAATCATCCTGATTCTTGAAACTCAGTGCTTTGGTTCAGATGAAAGATAACTTAATTCCTCTTCTTGAATAAATAGCCTGGTTCCCATTGTTTAAAGAAGCACTTTTGTTAGGAAGGCAACACAGGGAACAGAATAGCCCAAGAAATTGGATTTTTTGGTATTTTTTTCCATCTTAATATCTCCTACTGAAAACATTTGGAGAGGGTCAGAACTGACAGACAGATAAGCCATATGTTTAACTTCTTTTTTTTTCTGGTATATAAATGTCAATATGCCAGATGAATCTCACCATAACAGTTGTTATGGGGATAGCACAGGGATAAAACATCAGGAAGTTCTCTCCTCCACCCTCAAAATCCTCTTTAAACCGAGAAACAGGATTTCAAAAGTTTTAATATAGAAATAATTTAGAAATCCTAGGTCAGTTTTTTTATCAGAAATGAAAATGATTTGGAAGGAATATTTAGAGCTGAGGAACAATCTAATGAGATAACCGAAATCGTACAGAAGGAGGAAGAGCAGTATCGGAATGCAATAAAGCTGCGGCCAGCTCAGGTCACCAGATGGCCAGCCTTGTTGCGTCTCTTTCCCTGTCCCCGATTACTGCCTACGACTTTTCTTTCCAGGGACATGCTAAGAAAGTCCTACTCTTGAATTCACACACAGAAAATCCTGCAACAAATCACTCCCTTCCTTGCCCTAAGCTGCTCTGGCGCATTCTCCAGGACAGAGGTGAGACCAGCTCTGTTGTAACCGGCAGGGTACACCAAACGTGTGAACTGCACCCAGGGGACTTTGTGCAAATTTTACAGGGAAAAAAAGAGTAGGTCTGTTTGGGAAACGGGAAGAAGTGGGGGGTCAGTCAATGTGTTTTTACTGCAAGAGCTTTCTTATTCAGGGGCTAGGACTGACACTGCGCTATCCATTTAGATGAGCCTATAAAACTTGGGGTGGTGCCCTGGTGTGCAAAATGCCTTCATGGCATTCAAAGTTGGCATTCAGAAGGCAATGCCGAACTAGTTGCCTTTATTAGTGTAAGCCGAGGTAGAGACTAAGGAGAATCAGGGCAAGCGAAGGTTTAGAAGGATCCGAAAGCCCCTCTTGGTTGTTCTCAAGCCAGCCGGAGCCTCCACCTAACGGCAGCATCTGGACTTTTACTAGGCTGCTAAATGGTTCATTATTCTATTTTTAAAGCAATTCTTTGGCCCTCTGGGCAGTAGTGGCGTTCTGCCCCCTTGAAGTCATCTTTTCCAGGTTTGCAAGTGCAAAGCTTTCCAGGAGGGTGAGATTGAGGTAAAAAATAAGGTAAGATGGGCCAAGCCATGGAAAACCTGCCCACCAGTGTTTATGGCTGGGTACAGACTTCTTCCTCTGTGACCTGAAATACACCTGACACATAGGCCAGAACATGGAAATAGACTTAAGTCAAATGAAATCCAGGGATATTTGCTAAATTGAGATTCCACATAAAAATAGTTTCCATAAGCCATCAGTTGAGATGAAACGAAGTGTTAATGGAAAAGGGAAAGTGTGTGCCTTGTCCCCAGCCACCTCCTCTCCCCCATTTTCCTCGAAGCTGTTGCATTTTTTTCCCATCTCCACTGAGACACGACCCTTTTTTCCATTTCTTGCTGACTCCTGCAGCAATGTCCTGATGGTAGTTACTTGCTTCTATTCCAGTCTGTTTTCCACAGTGTGGCCAAAGTGATCTTCTTGTAACTAATAGGCCAGATTTTGTCATTCCCTGCTTAAGACACCCAGTGATTTTCTTCGCACTTAGAATAAAATCCAACATTCTTTTTTAAAAAAACCCTTTATTGGGGTATGATTGGCATACAAAAAGCTGTACATATATCTACATGTATACAATTTGATGAGTTTGGCTATAAATAAACATTCGTGAAACCATCACCATAATCTACGCTATAAACCTGTCTGTTGCCTCCAAAAGATTTCTTCTGCCCTTTTAATTCATCATTGTTATTATTTTGTGATAAGAATACTTAACACAAGGTCTACCCTGTTAGCACATTTTTAAGTACACAATAAAATATGGTTACCTATAGGTATTGTGTTGTACAGTAGATGTTTAGGACTTAATTCATTTTGTGTAATCAAAACTTTGTACTCTTTGACTAGTAGCTCCCCATTTTCTCCTCTCCCCAGACTTTGGTGACCACCATTCTATTCTCTGTTTTTATAAGTTTGACTATTTTAGATTTCTCATATAAGCCGTATCATGTAGTATTTGTCCTTCAGTGGCTGGCTTATTTCACTAAGTATAATGTCCTCTGGGTTTATCTGTATTGTTGCAAATGACAGGATTTAAGGCAGAATAATATTTCATTGTGTGTATACCACATTTTCTAAAGAATTTCCATACTGCTGCTTCTGTTGATGGACACTTAGGTTGCTTCCATGTCTTGGCTAGTGTGAATGACGCTGCAATGAGCACAGGGGCACAGATGTCTCTCCCATGGATTGATTTCATCTCCTTTGGATATATACATAGAAGTGGCATTGTTGGATCATATGGTAGTGCAATTGTTAATTTTTTGAGGAACTTCCATACTGTTTTCCATAGTGTCTGCACCAATTTACATTTCCACCAACAGCATACAAGGATTCCCTTTATTCCACAACCTTGCCAACACCTGCTATCTTTTTTTTTTTTAATACTAGCTGTCCTAACAGGTGTGAGGTGATGATATCTCACTGTGGTTTTGATTTGCATAAAACCCAACATTTTCATGTTAGGAGGCCTTGACTCACAGGGCTTCTGCTCATCTCTCCACCTTCAATCTAAAACATCTGCCTACTTGCTCATAATATTCCCAGGCAAACTTTCTGTTCCTGAAAACACAAAGCCCTTCCCTACTCCCAGCCTTTACCCCCACTGGTCCAGCTGCCTGGAATTCTCTCTCTCCAGCTCTTTGTGTGGCTGGTTCCACTCTGAGATAGGAGGCAGGTCTTCCTTCCCTGACTAGCCACTCCATCTAAAAGAGCCATCCTCGGGTCCTCTGCTCATTTCCCCATTTATTTTCTTTGTAGCACTTACCAGAATTGCCACTTACTTGTTTTTTTATTGATTTCCCCACAAGAATGTACACACTATGAGGGCTGATAACTTGTCTTGTTCACAGCTGTGTCTAGCACAGCCTAGAACATTCAGAGGATCTGTTAAAATATTTGTTGAACAACTCAAGTGGGATGAACAAGTGAATGAACAAATGTCTAGAAGGATCTGCTCCTTTCCCGATCTTTTGTTTGTCATTTTAGAGAGTTTTTAATAAGGAAAGTGTAGCTATTATCTTTAGCTAGCTTTCCTGGGTCACTACCTGAAAAATGCAGGATTGTATATGAAATAGAAAATTCTGGAGTTTCTTGGATCAGATGAAGGTAATAATTTTAACTAGTGGAGAATGTCTCTCCAGGGAGGTAAACTTTCTTCATAAATGTTAACTGATTAACGTTCTCCCTACCCCCAGCTTTATTGGGGTATAATTGACAAAGAGAAATTGTATATATTTAAGGTGTACAACATGATGTTTTGATATATGTGTACATTGTGAAGTGATTACCACAATCAAGCTATTAACATATCTATTATCTCATATAGTTACCTTGGATTATTATGTGTGTGTGTTGAGAACATTTAAGTAACACCTGTTAGGATAGGTATTATCATAAAATCAAATGATAACAAGTGTTGGCCAGGATGTGGAGAAAAGGGAACCCTTATACACCTTTAGTGGGATTGTAAATTGGTACAACCAGTAGGAAAAACAGTATGTAGGTTCCTCAAAACACTGAAAATAGAACTACTATAAAATCCAGCAATCCCACTTCTGGGTGTATGTCTAAAGGAATTGAAATCAGTGTGGCAAATGGGTATCTGCACTCCTGTATCTACTGCAATATTATTCCCAATAACCAAGACACGGAAACAGTGTGTCTGTTGACAGATGAATGGACAAAAAAAGTGGGTTATAGATACAGATGGTCCCCAACTTATGGTGGTGGGACTTATGATTGACTTTATGATGGGCTTAGCTAGATGTAACCCCATCATAATTCCAGGATCACCTGCAATTAACTGTGGTTTGACTTACGATTTTTTTTGATTTTACAATGGACTTTTGGGGGTATTAAATGCATTTTGAACTTGCAGTATTTTCAGCTTAGAATGGGCTTATTGGGACGTAACCCCACTGTAAATCAAGGAGCATCTATGTAAATATGTATATGTGTACATACATACATGTATACATAGACACTATGGAATATTATTCAGCCTTAACTGATTAACTTTCAACTGCCCACGGTGTCAGGTTGCAAGACAGAACTAGTGGATTAGTGGCCAAGGGAAGGTAGGGATCTGCTCACAGAACTGAGGCACAAGCTGCTGGTTCCTTCTGCTGATGGAAGCTTGGAGGCGCACAGCTGGGGAGTGAATGCGAAAGTGAAAATCCAGAGGAAAGAAGTAAAGGAGCACTGGGCTCGCCTTGCTTCCATCATTCCCCCTTCAGATCTGGAGTTCAGCTTCTGAGCCCAACTCCCTGCAGACAGGGTGAACTTGTGATGCCTGTTTAGCTGCTCTTTAATCATCCCCCTTCCCTGTCCTGGAGCAGAAGCAGGAAGCCTGGAAATCATCCCTTAGCTCTTTCTTTCCTCTCCCCCATTCTCAGCCTAACAAGCCGAGGTGCGGTGTTAAGCCTGCTTCCTAAAGGGCTCTGACCTCTCCCACCTCTCTCCACCTCACTGTCTCCGTCCTAGCCTGCATCACCAACTTGGCTTGCCTGGACGGCTCCAGCTGCATCCTGAAGTTGTGAAGTCTTGGGTTAAATCCCTCAAATACATCCTCCATGTCAAAGAGGGTGACGCTCAGAGATGCAAATCAGATCACGTTTCCCCTCTGCTTACATCCCCAAATAACTTCCCTTGGTGCATAAAATCTTAACCTGACTTTTAAAACCGTTAGAAACTTGCCCTTCTTTTTCCACTTCTTTTAATCACTTCCTCTCTCTTCCAACTCACATATTCTCGATTTTAAGACAGTGGGCTTCTTTCAGCGTAGCAAATACCAGGGACTCTCTTTCCTTGAGACCTTGAAATGTCCCTCAGCCTGGCATACTCTTCCTCCCTTTCTTCCCCTGGCTCCTAGCCATCCTTTCGGTTACCCCGTGTGGCGCTGCTTCCAGGGAGGCTTCCCTGTGCTCCCAGCCCAGATTAGTGATCTTCCTGGAGCCTTCCTGGGAGACGGTACTTTCTCCATCACAACTCTCATCCCTACTGGATGCAAGATCCCTCAGGGAAGAGACAATTTCTAGTAGGCTCGCCATTCCTGACACCTGGCACAGTGTCTGGAATGTAACGCGTTTGTAATAAAAGTGTGTTGACAAGTTAATATTCCTGGATTCTCATTCCCTATACTCAGTGGTGGTTGTTGGGAGACCCTGTAACATCACTCCGTGCTGTTCCATTCTCATTCTCACTCTTTGCCTTTACCCTGTTTGACTGTCCCCTGCCTGGGATTAGCACCTGGGTAGACTCCCCGCCTGCCCCTGAACACACCCAGTCTCCGGCCTCTCTGATGTGTTTCAGACCTCAATGGCCAGGTTTGGTTTTAGGTTAGCTCCTCTCAGCGTGGCCCTTTGCTTTCATTCCTGCCCAGTTCTTCCATTAGAAACGGCAACAATCGGAGAGAAATGGGCATTCTTAATACTTGTGGTTGAGTATAAGGAAACTGAGGCACAAAGGTGAAGCACTTGCCTCTGGGAGCCCCTTCTTATATGCAGAGGCCTTAGACCAGGGCTAGCCCATTGGTCAGGAACTTTTCTAAGTTCATAATTTCCAAATACTGTATTTCCCTAACAAACTAAATGGCAGGTCATTAAAATACGTGGAATAACGGGTGACGTTCAGGGACTTGGCAGATGGCTGCCGTATCTTGCCTACGCTTGAAAAATGTATCTCGAAAGACAATCAGCATGCTCTGCACCCTCCTCCTGCTCATTTTCCTGGAGAGCCTTGATTTTAAGTGCAGGGTTTGCCTTACTTTGGGGACGTCAGTGAAACTCTTGAAGCTTGTCTATCATCTCAGATCTCCACAGTCTGATTCCATTATGAAGATTTCCTTTGCACTCCCTTCCTCTCAGACATTCTCTTCTATAACTTGCAGTTTGACACTTACCCACGAACATCAAGACAAGCACTAAAATTGGATTTTTTTTTCAATCGAACCGTTGAAAAGAACAAGATTTGGTGAGGAAGGGAATTGTAGTAATGATCTTGACCCCTTCCTACCTCCTTTTGGCCTATCTTTGGCATCTCCATCTCAACATTGCCATAGAAACCGCTGACTCTTTCTTGTCAGGGTGATTATGCCTTTTCAGATTTTGACAACTGGGAGATACAAATGAAAGAAACTCCGAGTCTTTCATTCCAACTCTCCCCTCCCACATTGGTGCTGCTTATGCAAATTGGAGAAAACGGGCTTTGTTGTGTTTTATTTTGTATTCCACTAACAAATACAGTGCATCTGTTTAGTGCATGTGTGAGGGGAAAGAATACTGGTTACCCAGACATATGGGGAAGTGTCAGATTTTCTTGGTTTTATTACATTACTTTCTCTATCTGCTTGACAGATACAGTAATCATTACTGATTGGAAATACCTTTGTCAGGCAGCAATTTCCTATGATGGGCAGCTACACAGTCCCGTGATATATTGGGTTGACAGCTTGTAGGGAAATCCAGAAAAAAAAAAAAAAAAAAGAAAGCTGTGCAAGAGAAAAGCTTATTTTAGCCAACAAACTTGGAAATTCCACAGACATTATAGGATTCTTTTAAAGCTATGCATGATTTCTCCTCATCAGTTGCTAATTAAGGACATTAATTTATCTATTTGTTTGATACTGGAAACATAAGGCTTAGTTCAGCATGAGTTATAATTCATCATGGCTTTAGTATCTTTTGAATAATTCAAAATTATGCTTTGCAATATATGATTTATGAGGAGTTTATAAGTGTTCTTATTAAATCAGCATTTTTTATGTATTATTCTTTGGCATTATGTACCTCTGGAGACTATTAAAGTTTATTACTCAGTGTTTATTTTAATAAGAACCTTCTGACGTTCCCAAAAGCCTGAGAAAAATTATCCACAAGTTTCTGCCCAATATTGAATGTGGCTATGGCCGTAAGGGAATCCTCTTCATCAATACTTTTAAAGGAGAAACCAGTGGATGGTCCAAATTGCAGCTTTTATGTAATGGCTTGTGCTGGAGCTTCCTAGTCATTTTTACTTCGTGACTTATTTGTAAACTTCCAAATCTGTGGCAGCAGCGCTGGCACGCAGTGAATGGGTGCACATCTGGAAAACAGCAGCACTGATGGCTGCAGGGAAGGCTTGTGCTAGATGCCACATGTCCCAGACACCTGAAGTTGGCTGGGTCCTGAGGTCTGACTCTAGAGGGAGAAAGGAGGGCCATAGACTTTTGAGGACATTGGCAAACGATGCGAAATTGTTGGGCTTACAGACTGCTGGGTGCATTTTAATTGAAGAATTGTCTGAGCTTCCGACAAAAAGCCAAACTTGTTTCCCAGACAGAAAGACAGCCAGATGCCACTTCCTCTCATATACACTCTCCCCCCATCACACATGTGAAACCGTTGTGTGTACCAGTAGAGATGTCGGGGACTTAACATTCAAGAATAGGGCTATAAGCGTTGCTTCTCTTCTGTTTGATATTTTAATTCTTTTTTATACACTCCACAAAAATATACCCAAACTGCCTTTCTTGTGCTAAATTTGGAGTGATGTCCACGGGCTATTGTTATTGCTTGCCAGCCAGTAGGTCAGTGTTGGCTGAATAGCAGCATTTGCTTCCGTAATTATTTAGATAAATATTGTATTACACACCATCATTGATATGTAAACATGAACGGACAACAGGAAAACCAAAGTGTTGATTGAGACAAAGATTGTGGCCCTCAGAGTGTTTAATTTTTTAACTTCAACTGGACACCCATTAGAGCTAAGAGTTGACTGGTGCTTAATTGTAAAGGAAGAGAAAAAAATAAAAAATAAGTTGGGAATATGCTGTTGAAGGTGGTCTAAATGGCAAAGTATAATTAGGGATTTTACTTTACATTTGTGCTTTCTTTAAAAAGATATCCCCCTTGTTAAGGCTATTGTTCCACTTTTCTATATTTGGTTTTAGTGTGTCTGCTTAGGAACGCGTGATGTATTGAAATCAAAGATCGTGACTCTACCCCGTCACCCTTCTGCCTTTTGGCAAATGAGTACTGTAAGGTCTGGAACACGTATTTTCCCCTTATATATTATATAATATATAATGTAACATTATACAATATAACATTATACTATATTACATATTATAGCTACTTATTATATGTTAACACCCATGTGTGAACCCTGTCCACTTTCAAAAATATAACTCACTTTTAACACTTTGTTCACCAAAAATATTAGTTTTTAAAAATTTTTTATGGAGTAGTTAGGGGAATTCTTCCCAGAGAGATAACCTATTAAATTATTTAAATGCAACTAAAGACCATTCTAGAACTTTAAAACAAAAAGATAGTAAGACAAGCCCACTTGTTATTACTAACATTAATTCAAAAATGTTTATTTCCTAAAAGTCTTTGTTCTAATGACCTTGAAAAGCACAGGCAAGAAATGGAAATAGGTGGGTGGGGGTTGACTACTCCTATAGGGATATATCCTCAGAAGTAAATTGAAATTAAATTGTTGTTAGTTTTCTTAAAAAAAAAAATTGCAACATTGTGCATTTCACTGGGAATTCAGAGAAATAGGGTCCAGGTATATATTTGCTACAGACAAGGTGTGCACGTGAAGAGATCACTTACCTGTGGAGACTCCCAACACTTCACTTGACAGATTCCTATGGACTTTTCCAAATGGAAGAGAGCATGGGAGAGCACAGGCCAACCATGCAGGTGGATCTGGGTTTGAACTGAAGCTGATTCCTGGTTCCATGAACATAGACACTTTGGATGTCATTCTCCTCATCTGTAAAATGGGGGCACTACCTCTCCCCAAGTGTTAGTGTTAATCTTACATTGGGTAACATATGTAAAGTGCTCAGTTCATGGCTTGGCATGGTAGACACCAAGGGATGGCTCTTATGGTGATCATTTATTGCTATTGGGTTATAGACTCTGACTGTGGTAGGCTTAAAAAATGGTCCCCCAAAGATATCTACATCCTAAGCTCTGAAATCTGGGAATATGCTATGTTACAGGAAAAGGAGACTTTGTAGATGTGATTAAGTAAAAGATCTTGAGATGGGGCGATTACCCTATATTATCTAAGTGGACTCATTGTAATCACAAGAGTCCTTACAACAGGGATGCAGGCAGGTTAGATCAGAAAAGTCAAGGTGATGAAGGAAAAAGAGAGAGTGCACGCACGGGGTGGGGGTGGGGAGAGAGAGAAAGATTTTATAAGATGCTACATTGCTGGCTTTGAAGATACAGGAATGAGGCCACACTCCAGGAAGTGCAAGTGGCCTCTAGAAGATGAAGAAGGTAAGGAAACAAGTTTTTCTCTAGAGCCTCCAGAGGGTCTGCAGCCCTGCCGACACGTTGATTTCAGCCCGGTGAAACCCATTTTGGATTTCTGATCCCTTAAAAATGAAATAATAAATTGGTATTGCTTTAAGCTACTAAGTTTGTGATAATTTGTTAAAGCAACAATATACCATGATTATTATTTTGGTAACACATGAAAAGGAAAGGTGGCCTTCTCCCTTGCTCTATCCCTGCTATTCCCCCCAATCCCAAACACAGTCGCGTGGAATGAGCCATTTTTGCTCTAGGTCAGGGCGTGGTAATCCTACTGCCCTTTGCTGGTGGTTCAGGGGTGGACGTATGACCCAGTTCTACTCTGAGTCATAAGAGCAACACTGCCCGGTGAGGAGGCTTTCTGGCAAGGATTTTGCTCCCTAATAAAAAGAGCCGTCAAGGTAAGAAATCTTGCCTCTTTCTGCTTGCCCTGGACAAAGTTAAGGGAGGATGTAATGCTTGGAGCTGCACTGCAAGACCGTTAATTATGATGGTGAAATTTGTGATAATAAGAGACTGAAAAGTGTGGTCAGAAGAACGGACCAGATAACAACTAATGACTGCTTGAGGGAAGAGAAGCTCAATATATTTCCATCATCGAAGCAGCAAAGAAGAGCATTGAGTTTGCAGTTCAGGCAAATTTAGTTTTCTGTGGGGAGTTTGTGGTTGATTCAGGAACATTAGATCATGAACTCAAGATGCTCTGTCAGAAAATAAGCATCAAACAAGGCACTGGTATGATTGTTCCAATGTACGGCTGAAAACTCACTAAACATGTCTTTTAAAAAATACCTCTTTCTTCAAAAAAAAAAAAACTTTTTCTTTTACTGAGCTTTTCATGAAAAGACAAACTGATCAGGTCCCATTATACCGAACTTAACCAGGGCAGACTTGCTATAGGGAAGTATCTGTATAAGGTGGGTCTTTCTGGAACCTTCTATAAGGTACTTTTTTCTCTCTGAAGTGCTTTCCCCTGATTCTCCTGTCATGACCACTAGAAGGCCAATTATCTTTCCAGTGACCTGCGTCAGACATCTGGGGCTCTGCCTCTTCTCCTCCACTCCTTTTTCTCACTGCACAGATACCTGTTGTCTTTGCTATTTCCTGCACTGCATCCTCTGTTTCTGTTCCAGTTTGGCCCTTCATCATCACTTTTCTAGGTTACTGCAATCATATCCCAATGTGTTACCCTGTTCCATGCATTTGTCCCTTTAATCCAGGATCCACATTTCAGCCAAATGATCTTTTCAAAGTGCAAAGCTGATCATGCCAACCCCTGCATCCCACCACGTAATGCTTCCCTTTTACCTACAGGGCACAGTACAAACTTAGCATCATTGCTAAATAAATGCTTCCAAGGTGTGGCTCCTCGTTAGGCTTCGAGGCTATGACTTTCCTTCCTAGCATCCTGAAGTCAGTCGGAACAACCTGCAGGTCCCTGGAGGGCCAGGCTGTGTCGTGCCTCTCTGCCTATAGTCACACTGCCCCTCTGCTGGGACTAGACCACTCTGCACACTCAGCTGGAGCGTCACCCTTAGGGGATGCTGTCCTGGCCCTCTTCTTAGTACTCAGAAAAAAATTGGCCATTTCCTCCTTAACCCCACATTTATCTATCTTTGTGTTACTTTCTTACTGTTTTATGTTCTTGCAGGCTTAGAAATTGTTCTTCCCATGTTAGGTAGTGAACTCTTGGGGATGGAATCATTCCTAAGCTGTCTGTCTTTTCTTGGAGCTTAATATAATGCCTGGCACTTGCAGGGCACTCAATCTCTAACTCTTGAATAAATAAATGAGTGTTATAAGTGATGAGATATTAGAAAGTTAAGTTAACTTTATGACTGAATATTATTTTAAGAAAAAGGAAACTTGCATATTATATAATGCTGCTCTTTTATTTTATAATTCTATTTTATATGTTCAAATTGGCAGTCACTAGCTACATATATCTTATTGAACACTTGAAATGTGGCTCTTCTGAATTGAGATGTCCCATAAGTGTAAAATTCCCAACAGATTTCAAAGCCTTAGTACCAAAAAAATGTATAACTCAATATTTTTTCATATTGATTACATTTTATAATGATAATGTTTTAAGTATATTAGATTAAACAAAATATATTATTAAAATTCATTTCACCTATTTTTTAAACTTTTAAATTACATGACTATTAGAAAAATTTTAATTGCTTATGTGGTTCACATTTGTGGCTTGCCTTATATTTATTTCTTCTGGAGAGTGTTGTTCTAGAGTAGGAGTCAGCAAACTAAGGCACGTGGGCCACATCTGGCCAGACACCTTGATTTTTTTTTTGGTGTGGGGGGGTGTTAATTAAGAATGTTTTTCAGGTTTTTAACTGGTTACATTTTAAATGTTTGTTTAAGTACTTACATAATAGACTTGACTTTGCCTCTGTGTGCATAACACCTAAAATATTTACTATGTGGCCCTTCAAGAAAAAGCTTGCTAATCCTGTTCTAAAAGATTAGGCTCACTGTGGAGAAATAAAATTATAATGATGACAACAACAAATAGTAGCTACAGTCTTTACAATAATAGCTCCCACATTGAGTAATGCCATAAACTTAATGCTCTTAAATTATTAGAGTGGAGATCTACCTTAGCTTTATTGATTGAACAGTATATAGCTAGTATTCATGTAAATGGTGCTTAAAATTGCTTGAGAACATTTTTTGTCTCTCAAGTTATTTAAACGTTCTTTCTAATATTGTATTAATTTTTTCATTCATTAATTAATGAATTAATTGTTTTATTCAAGTATTTATAGAACATGTCTTGAGAGCTAGTGTGCTGGAGGGTATAGTATAGCATAGCTATGGCCCCCAAGGGAGCTCAGAAGCTAGTGGGTGGCTCAGGCAATGAGTAAGTACTGATGATACCACATGATTAATACTCTAATAGAAATGTGACTAATGTGCTGTACAAACATGGAGTTGGAGCAGCAAACTTTGGAGGTTGGGAAAATTTTTTCAGGGAAGATAATCTTACAGCAAAGTCCCAAAAAATGACTAGAACTTGCCTGGAATAAAAAAGAGATGCATTCTAGGGAGAAGACGTAGCATGTGTAAGGTAACGGAGGTATTAAATATTTGAGGGACGGGAAGAAACTCAGTTTTGGAGAGCGAGAAATGAGCTTAAGGGAAGACGCTGGACCAGACCATGGAGCAGACAGGTGTCATGGAGAAAAGGCTGAAATCTCCCACTGGTGATGGGAAACCTCTGAATGAATGTATATTAGGTGTTTGTTTAACAACATAATCTGAATTTTTACAGTTCATCTTTCCAGTGAAAGATACATGAGGGTGGGGGGAAATGTGTGGATTGGTATCCAGTTGAAGCTCTTAAAACACTTCAAGTGAAACATCCGAATCAGTGTGTAGGCTGGGTGTGGTGGTACGAGCTGTAGTCCCAGCTATTCAGGAGGCTGACGAGGGAGGATGGCTTGAGCCCAGGAGTTCGAGGCTGCAGTGAGCTAAGATTGCACCACTGCACTCCAGCTTGGGTGGCAGGGGGAAACCCCAGTCTCCAATAAAAATTAGATAAATAATCATGGTGTGGCAGTGAGGATGGGGAAGGAAAGTCAGACTGAAGCGACATTTTTAGAGAAAAATTAATTGATTTTTTTTTTTTTTTGAGACAGAGTCTCACTCTGTTGCCTGGGCTGTAGAGTGCCGTGGCATCAGCCTAGCACACAGCAACCTCAAACTCCTGGGCTCAAGCAATCCTCCTGCCTCAGCCTCCCGAGTAGCTGGGACTACAGGCATGTGCCACCATGCCCAGCTAATTTTTTACATATATTTTTAGTTGTCCAATTAATTTC
>CAUYRT010060258.1:0-26432 GCA_963574885.1 Lepilemur ruficaudatus
CTTTCTATTTATAGTAGAGACGGGGTCTCGCTCTTGCTCAGGCTGGTCTTGAACTCCTGACCTTGAGCTATCCACCCGCCTCGGCCTCCCAGAGTGCTAGGATTACAGGCGTGAGCTACCGCGCCCGGCAGAGAACAAAGGTTTTTTAAACTACTGTTTCAACCTATTACTGGGAAGTGAACTGAATCTAGTGGATTTTGATCTTTTTTGTTAATGAAAGAGGATAATAAGAGAATAGAAAATATAAGAATGTAATTTTTTGGACTTTTTATTAGAGTACAACAGACATCCAAAGAAGTGTAAAAACTTGCATTTTTTACAGAATATACCCAGCACTGAGATCAAGATACAAAACATACCAGCACCCCGGAAGCCCATGTAATTTTTTAAAGAAATTCTATTATGTTAATCTTCTAGCATGCCCTTTATATTCAGGGTTTATTTTTAACTTTCTGATCCCTCCTCCCGCCACACACATAGAGAATATAAACTCCACAACAACAGGGGTTTTTGTTCTAGGCACAGGCAACTAGAACAATGCCTAGCATGAAGTAGGTGCCAAAAATATCTGCTGAATAAATGCGAGTGCATCACAGGTAGTA
This sequence comes from Lepilemur ruficaudatus, assembly GCA_963574885.1. Classification (NCBI taxonomy): domain Eukaryota; kingdom Metazoa; phylum Chordata; class Mammalia; order Primates; family Lepilemuridae; genus Lepilemur; species Lepilemur ruficaudatus. Next base: position 603 of record CAUYRT010060258.1, read on the forward strand.
AAGGTATTGTTTTTGTGACATTCTTATTTCATTACATATACACATGGGTGCTCTATGTCTTGATGTAAAATCTATTTCTGTTTAAGTCATAGTAAAAAAATTCTGAAAGCCACTGCTACAGCCTGAGAAAGTCACACAAGTTGTGGTTCAGGCCAGGATGATGAACATGGGTGAAGGACAACAGTATATTGACTAGCTCAGGGCTTCTCAAACCTCAGTGTGTAGCTGAATGACATAGGGATCATGTTAAATGTAGATTCTGATTCATTCAGCAAGTTGGAAGGGGGATGCTGAGATTCAGCATTTCTATCAAAGTTTCAGGTGCTGGTCCACAGACCACACTTTGAGTAGCAAAGCCTTAGACCCAGATTCTCAATACTGCTGCATGTAAGAATCACACGAAAAAGCTTTTAAAATTACTGATGTCCCAACCCCACCCTAGAACATTTAAGTTGGAATTCCTGGGATGGGGCTTGGAGTCTTCATTTTTTTAAAAAGCTTCCCAGGTGATTCTGACGTGCAACCAGAAATGGCAAGTGCGTGACTAGATGTATGCTCTGGCAGGGTGCGGGAGGAGCCAGAGATTTTGGTCTCTGTTCCCAAGTGTGTATCTCAGTGCCTAGAAGGGGGCCTGGGCTGCAGCCCAAGGGAAGGGGGTGGCGGGGGAGCAGGACAGGTACCTGATTTGACAAAGGACAAAAGATTTCTGAGTCAGGATGGGATCGTTTGCCTCTTAGTGGAGGTGAAGGGAGGGATTTCTAAGGATTCCTTAGGTGTGGAGTGTATCTGCTAACCCAGGCCAAGTCCTCCCAGGACCAAGAACAGACTGTGCCTTCACCCTATCGCCCAAGTCCGAGGTCCCTGAAGCTGCTAAGGCGGCTGCGCTCACATGCCCCCAAGTGATTCCGTTTTCCGAACACCTTACTAGGACATTGGGAGGAGGCGCTGCCGCTGTTCCCACACGCCCGCCCACTCTGCCCAGTTTGAGTAAGGAGCCAAATGAGCCAGATTACAAACCCAGAGGTCACCACGGGCTATTCTGAAACGGCGCACCACGGATTCCTGTGTTCTGACGCCCCCTAGTGGACATCTGGAGTTGGGGATGTAACCAAGTGGACCCTGTCAGTTCAGAGGCTCAAGATCTGTGTTCAGGCAGCGTCAGGCACAACCGTAGCAGACTTGGCCCAGTACACACAATCAAGAAACTGCTAGTGGAATCACGGCTAAGCATATGAAGGTATGGCCCCTTTTATTCTTCACCTACTTCTTTAACTCCCTGAAATCCAGCTTCCACTGGAACCTACTGTACTAAGTTTAGAAAGAGCAGCAGTCTTGGTAAGATATTGCTACACTCTTGTCCCTTTCTACTGCTCCTCTCTCCTTTGCTTAAATCTCTCCATTTGCAGTGTAGACACTGCACAATCCTTAGCCGACTGTTCCTTCCTCCTGCTCCCAGGGTGACCATCGCAGGCAAGCCCACACCTGCTGATTTTTTGGCCACCCTCTCCAGCTTGGTAAGATCATTTCCATTCACTGCCACTCCCCCACTCCGCTCCCCTAGGCCATTCTGAGTTACTAGGCCCACAGAGCTCCCTGCATCTGTGGCTGCCCTCTTGAGCCCCAAGGTTCAGTTGATGACCAGACATTTCTGTTTGGTCACACTGATCTAAGGAGGTAGCCACAGAATCCAAACCCTCAAATCCAGCCCTCCCTCTCCTACTCCCCTGGCTCTCTCATTTGCCCAGAAACCAGACTCAGGTTCTTGGCAGCCTCTTTTACCCATCTCCTCCTGCAGCACTGTACACAGGTCCCAAATACTACAGGATTCCATCCTCTCGCCACCTCTCCTGACTCACTGCCTCTCAGCTACCACTTGAGTCCACTTAGAAGGAACCTGTGTCCGAGTCTTAGCTCCACCACATTCATTTCTCAAATGGTAATCGAGTATCTCTGAAATGCCAGATACCTAACCATGAATTTACTTCAGTGTGAGGTGGAACAAATCCTTTCATCAGCCAGCCTCTGTTTCTAAGACATGAACCCCTCACTGGGAGATTGTAAGGATTAGACAAGATAATGCTGTGATATTTACGCCCTTGAATGGTGTTATTACTGTAAACATTCTCTAGATGACCTTGCTGACTTCAGTCTCTGTGCCTCCTTGTTAATCCCCCTTAATCTTCCTAAAACATCAATTTCGTCATGTCACTCCATTACTCAAGACCTTATATTTGCTCCCTAAGTCCCCCTAAGGGTTCTTCAAATCACAGCAATCCCAAAGGGGTTGATTCATCATGGTAATAGAGTGGAAATTGGGTCTAGAAGGGCCAATAAGCCAAATCTAGAGGTCAAGATAGGTCAGTGGGTTAGAACTCACGGCAAGCCTGCTTCCAGAAGACAAGGCAATTAATATGTCAGAAATCAGGGAGGCAGGTGGAATAGCAGGTACAAGTCACCATCAGCAAGGATGCTAACCTATAACTTCTGCAATGATGGGAACATTAGTCTTAGTTGTCCAAGACACTTGGACAACTGGATAGGACCAGAGGAACACTAGCAAGGGGAATGCAGGACACCTGCACAAGTGCTTGAAGGACATCTATTAAATATAAGATTAATACAGATTAATACAATCTCAGCAGTAGCACTTCTGTGTTAGTTACTAGGATGCAGAGGAAAGGATTATAAAAGAATAAATTTGAAAGACAGAAATGAATCTGGGCTTGAAGGAAGGAATGAATATTCTCAATGGGAGAGGGGTTTTATGTTGGAGCTGAAAAACGTCTAAGAGAACATTAGGTCTAACCCCTCATTTGGCAGCAAGGAAACTGATGAGAGAGGTATAGCAGGTTATTCAAGGACAGTCAGCAATTTAAGGGTAGTGAATGAACTTGGATTAGAATCTCCATATTCAGATGCAAATCCAGGGCTCCTCCTCTATTTCTTTCTTACCCAGCTCCCTAATCCCTCTAATACATACATAAATACCTCACCAAAGCTGAGCTCAAAAAGAAGAGAGTGAAATATTTCAGTGAATCCTAGGGGTTTACATATAGGGATCATGTTAATATATGGCCCAGTCTCTATTTGCTTGGTTAAAGGTGATGAAACAGTATTTTATGGGATTAGTTGAGGGACCAGAGAGATGTCAAGGAAGGCTGGGATTGAGAGCTAGCGGGATGGGTTATACCACTGGGCTTTCCCTGTTACCTTCCAACACATACGTGGACAAGCTGGCACATACGCACTCTTTCCTCGATTACTAATAGCATACATGGGTAATAGGCAAACACATTTTGAGCTGCTGAGGTTCCTGCTCATGATGTTAGAACTTAATGTAGAATGGCTTTTACATCAGGGAGGGGAGTAGGAAACAGCACAGCAAGTACGCCAGAAAGAAGTATAATAAAATAAAAAGATTTTTATCCTCATTCAGAGATAAGATGATAAGGATCTAGAAAAGGATTTAGAATCCAAAAGGCATTATAGAATCTTTTTAGGCATTAAGGAAATTAGTCCTTCATGTGTTGAGGAAATATTTTTTTATCAGTTTGTCAGTTACAGTATGATTCGGTTTATGCTAATGTTTTTGCCATGTAGTCATAATTTGTATGAAATCAGTTTATCAATCTTTTCTCACATAGCACCTTGTATTTTTTGTCATACTTTGAAAGGCCTTTCACTCCCCCAAGATTATTTTAGAAATCTCCTGTATTTTCTTCTAGAATGCTTATGGTTTCATTTTTAAAATTCGAATCTTTATAATTCATATGGGATTTACTTTGAAGTAGGAATTCAATCAGGAATCCAATTTTATTTTATTTTTCTACATGGCTACTACTGGCTCTGCTTTGTTTTAAAGCTAGAAACTCTCAGAAGCACTTTTAACCAATCCAAAGATGATACAACACCATGTTTGCCAGAAACCAGAGGCTACACTGAGGTTCTTTATAGTGTTAGAGAACAAAGGGGGAAAGAAGACCAAATCTGGAATATGTGGGTTGGTGGAAAGTCTTTGTTAAGAACCCTCAGATCTGCAGATTCCCTTTCCCACCACATTTAACAGAAGACAAGAGATTTACTGTCCAGAGAGGTTGGAACAGAGAAGTTCTGGGTGAAGACACCAGGCACACCTGAGGCGGAGGTGGGAGGATCACTTGAGGCTGGGAGTTCAAGACCAGCCTAAGCAATACAGTGAGACCTCACTCTCTACAAATAATCTATAATTACATATGGAGAAAAATGTCTTCAAAATAAAGGCCTATCATATAAGAAAAAGAGAAGGCTACAAGCCATACCAAAAGTACAATAATAATGGCTTTTATGCTTACCTCCACAGTTACCTTTGCCAGTGTTCTTTATTTTTTCTGATGGCTTGAGTTACTCTCTAGTGTCCTTTCATTTCAGCCTAACTCCCTTTAGCATTTCCTGTAGGAAAAGTGTGCTGGTAATGAGCTCTTTCGGCTTTTGGTTTTCTGGAAATGTCTTTATTTCTCTTTCTTTCTTGAAGGACAGTTTTGCCCATTGCCTTCTGGCCTCCGCAGTTTTGCAAAAAAAAAAAAAAAAAAAATCTGTAACCTTATTAAGGCTCTCTTGTATGTGATGTGTCACTTCTCTTTTGATGCTTTCAAAATTCTCCCCTCTTGGCCAGGCATGGTGGCTCACATCTGTAATCCCAACACTTTGAGGGCATCAAGATAGGAAGGTCGCTTAAGGCTGAGAATTTGAGACCAGCCTGGGCAACACTGCGAGAACTCATCTCTACAAAAAATAAAAATATTAGCTGGGAATGGTAGTGTGTGCCTATAGTGCCAGCTACTTGGGAGGCTGGGGTAGGAGGATTGCATGAGCCCAGGAATTAGAGGTTTCAGTGAGCTATGATCATGCCACTGCACCCAGTCTGGGCAACACAGTGAGACCTTGTCTCAAAAAAAAAAAACAAATTCTCCTTTCTTGAGAATTCAGTGACAAATTAATAAAGGAGAGAGAGAGAGAAAAAAAATTCTCTCTTTTCCTTTCTTTGTGTTTTGACAATTTGACTATAATGTGTCTCAGTGTGGATTTCTTTAGAATATATCCTAAAGTTCACTGAGCTTCTTGAATGTGTATATTCATGTTTTTCCTCATATTCAGGAAGTGATAATGATCATTTCTTCCAATATTTTCCTGCCCATTTATCTCTTTTTTCTGAGACTCCTTCTTCTGGGACCCCTATAATGTGTATGTTGCGTGTTTGATGGTATTCCACATGTCCCTCTCACTCTGTTCATTTTTCTTCATTATTTTTTCCTCTGCTCTTCAGACTTGATAGTTTCAATTGTCTTATACTCAAGTTTACCGATACTTTCTTCTGCCTGCTCAAATTTCCTGGTTTCTGCCAAGTTATTTTTTTTCCCTCCTGTGATTGGGCTTTACTTTTCTGTTTCTGTCTTGTAATTTTGGTTTGAGAACTGGACATATTAAACATTTTGTTGTGGTAACTTTGGAAATCTAATTCTCCCAATCTTCAGGGATTGCTGAACCTTGCTCTTTGAGGGCTGGAGCCATCCACTTGTGGCTTTTCTAAACTATTTTTACAAAGTGTGTATGCCTCATTACGTGCGATCACTGAGGTTTTTGTTCTGTCATCTCGACAGTCATCCAACGCCCTGAAAAAGATTCCCTTAAATGTCTGGCTCCCAAAAGGAAGTACTGTCTCTTTAAATCTCCTATAAGGTGCTTCAACCCACAGGGGTTCGAACAATGGCCAACCACTGTACTGGACCCTCAGCAATCAAAAGCAGCCATTGACAATCTAAATATAGAATCCTGATATTTGGAGGACAAGGTCATTATTGTTCAACCTGGCTCCAGGAAGCCACACCAGGAATGCAGACTACCACCCTCTCAGCTGCCTGCCCTGGTGCTGGGAAGTGAGGGATGTTAGCCACTACATACAAAGCCAAAATGCACCTGAATTTACTGAACTTGACCAGGCTCTTCATCAGGTTCTTTCCTGGACACTGTATACATTCAACCAGACTTGAGTTCCAAAATAATTACTTTAGACAGTTCCTGCCAACTCCATAGTTGTTCAGATGAAAAGACGGTTTTCTGGAGCTTCCTAATCTGCATTATCTATGACATCACTCCATGTGATTCCTTTGTATTGCCAAAAAATCTTGCGTTGTATGCTTATACCATACTTGTTTCTTCATACATCAAATGATGGACTTGCTCCCAATTTGGGGCTATTATAAATAATGATACTATAAACATTCATGTATAAATTTTTGTGTGGACATGTTTTCATTTCTCCTGGGTATATACATAGGCACGGAATTGCTGGGTACATTGGTTTTTGAATATTAACCTAATCTTGCTTTCCTGCAATAAACCCTAGTTGGTCATGATATTATCGTTTTATATGTTGGATTCAATTTGTTAGTATTTTCTTAAGGATTTTTGCATATACATTCATGAGAATATTGGTCTGTAAGTTTTGTTTTTATAACTCTTTATCAGGTTTTGGTATGTTATGTTGGCCTCACAAGTTGGGCAATTGTTCCTCTATTTTCAGAAAAAGTTTGTGTAACAGAATTTACCAGTAAAACTGAGTCTAGTTTTCTTTTTGAAAACTTGATAAATTCTATTTCTGTAATAGACATAAGGATATGCAGGTTTCCTGATTTTTCATGTGTTAATTTTGGTAAGTTTATCGATAAATTTGTCTATTTTATCTACATTGTTGAATTTGTTGGCATAAAGTTATTCGTGACATACCTTTATTATCCTTTAATGTCTGTAGGATCTGTGGTAATAATCTCTTTCTCATTCCTAACACTGATAATTTGTTTTCTGTAATTTTTTTCTTGATCAGTCTAGCTAGAGGTTTTTCCATTTTCTTATTCTTTCCGAAGAATCAGATTTTGGCTCTGTTAATTTTCTCTACTGTCTGATTTCCATTTAGTTTATTTTTGTACTTTATTATTTCCTTCTATTTAATTTGGACTTGCTTTGCTCTTCTTTCTTTAGCTTGTTAATGTGAAAACTTAGGTGATGGATTTTACGTGTTTCCTTTCTTTCTTTTTTTTTTTAGCAGGAGGATCACCTGAATGTGTGTTTCCTCTCTAATATAAATATTCAAAACTGTAAGTTTCTAGGTCAGTGCTATGGTTTGAGTGTACGTATCTCAACAAAATTCATGTTAGATCTTCAACCCCAACATGATAGTGTAATATTAAGAGAGTAGGGCTTTTAGGAGGTGATTAAGTCCACCAGCACCTTGATTTTTTTACTTCCTAGGTTCTGGAACTATACGGAATAAATTTTCTGTTCTTTATAAATTAGTCGGCCTAAGGTATTTTGTTATAGCAGCACAAACAGTCAGTACTGTCCATAGAACTTTCTGCAGTGATGGAAATATTCTATTTTCTGTTGTCTAATACACTAGCCACCAGCCACATGCTGTTACCAAGCACTTGAAATGTGGCCACTGCCCAAGGAATTTAACTTTTTAATATATATGTATATAGTCGCATGTGGCTGGCTAGTCACTACCTTATTGGAAAATGCAGCTATAAGCACTGCTTTACTTTTATCAACAAATTTTATTTCGTATTTACTATTCAAAATATTTTCAAATTTCCCTTGTGATTTTTGACCCATAAACTATTTAGAAGTGTGTTGTTTAATTTCCTGTTTGGGGGTTTTCTGGATATCTTGTTACTGATTTCTAGTTTTTCTTTTTTCCTTTTTTTTAAGAGACAGGGTTTCACTCCATTGCCCAGGCTGGAGTGCAGTGGCATCATCACAGCTCATGGCAACCTCAAATGCAGGGGCTCAAGCCATCCTCCCGCCTAAGTCTTCTAAAGCACTGGGATTACAGGCATGAGCCACAATGGCCAGCCTCTCATTTAATTCACTGTGCATGATTTCAATACTTATAAATTTTTGAGACTTTACAGCCCAGCATATATGGCCTATCTTGATGAATATACCATGTATACCAAAAAAAAGATTATTTTGCAGTTTTTTGATATAGTGTACTACAGATGTCAAATAGACCGAGGTGGCTGAAAATGGTTCAAATACTTTGTCTTGATTTTTTGAACAGTTTTCTTTTGACTGCTCAGAAATGGGTGTTAAAATCTATCATGATGGCAAAATTGTCTATTTCATTAATTCTCCAAATTTTTTATTCATATTAAGGTGTATACATATTTATATTATCTTCCTGATGAATTAATTGCCCCTTTTATCTTTACATCTGTATTTTTATTTCTGGTAATACTGTCTTAAAGTCTATTTTATCTGATATTTATATAACCACTCCAGTCTTACTGTGCTAGTTTGCATGTTATATCTTTTTCCATCTTTTGCTTTTCAACTCTCTGTGTCTTTAAAGTGTGTCTTGTAGGTAGCCTACAAATGGGCCTTTAAAAAAAATCTGTCAGTCTTTTAATTGTAATGTTAACATGTCAATATTACAGATATTGATAAGGTTGGATTTTGGCACACATTTTATTTTTTGTTTGTCCCCTTTTTATTCTTGTCAATTCCCTTCCCCTTTTTAGGTCACTTTTAAGTTTTACTCCCCTTCACAGTCTGCCTGCCTTTGTTTACTTCTTAAAGTCCTCAAGTGTTTTTTTTTTCTTTCTTTTTTCCTATTTTATGAAGAGTAAGCAGTAGGAGGAAAGGGTTGTAGGGGGCTTACAATGTGATCATGGAACCAGAAGCACCATCTGTGCTTTTGGAAAGCTCTCTTACATACTCTCGCTAAAGACTTTGAAAGTATACATATGAAATTGCTAACTGTAGATAAGTAGAGGGAGGAAACCTATGGGGACCAAGAGGAAAAACCTTATTTTTCAATACAGACCCGTCTGCACTTTGCACTTTGACCAGAAGGTATGTGGATATTTTCAAAATGTGCAGTACCAACTATACAAAGCAATCCATTTGGGATGGATTAAGCATTAGGCAGCTTAAAGGGCAGATGTAGCAAAATGCAAAGGTTTTAACTCAAACACCTAAAAAGGTAAGTAAACTCATTGACAGCCACAAGACATTGGTATCTGATGTTGAATTCCAATGGAGGGTACACAGATGTCTTCAAAACCTTGTGTAGGGCAGCTTCCAAGCCCATCACCTTCTTTCATATAGGCACTTTCCCCCATACAATATGGCAGCTCAATAATTGTCTTTCTTCTCCTCAAGGGTTATGAATGTGGCTAATTCTGGCAGGGCAAAGCTGGAACATACATGAGGCAATGAGAAGTCCTCCCAATTCTAGTGGCTGCAATTTCTACAGTCATACTGAAGAATTCTTGCTGGCACTTGTAGCAATGAGATTAAATTATGTAATGGGTTTTCTTGGTAATTACATAGTAGAAAGCCTGTGTAAGAAAACCCCTGGCAATCATTCCTTTTGCCATAGAGCTGCAGTGTCCACCTATCATACGTGGCTGTTGAGCACTTGAAATAAGGCTAGCCCAAATTGAGATGTGCATTGTTCAAAGTACAATGGATTTTGAAGACATATGAAAAAATATAAAATATCTTGATATTAATAATTTTTAGTGATTACATGTTGAAATGATAATATACTAAAATAAATTTCAACTGTTTCGTTACTTCTTTAATGTGGCTACAAGGACATTTAAAATTATATATGTGGTACATCATCGTGACTAAGTTAATAATATATTGTGTATTTGAAAATTGGTTTTAAGTGTTCTCACCACAAAAAAGGTAAGATAAAGCATATGCTAAATAGCTTGATTTAGCCATTCCACAATGTGTGTATATATATCAAAATATCATGTTGTATACCAAAATATACACCATTTTTACTTGTCAATTTAAATAATTATATGTAGCTCACAATATATACATGTCTTTGGAGAGTCCTGCTAGAGTATTCTTAGCAAAAACTAATAACCAACTGGACATTCACATGCAAAAAAATGAATCTAGATACAGACCTTATACCCTTCAAAAAATTAACTCAAAATGGATCATGTGTCTAAATGTAAAATGCAAAACTGTAAAGCTCCTAGAAAATAAAGCCTAAATGACTTTGGGTTTAATAATGGATTTTTAGATATAACACCAAAGGCATGGTAAGCTAGACTTCATTAAAATTGATTTGAAACTTCTACTCTGTGAATGATGATATTATCAAGAGAATGAGAAGGCAAGCCACAGACTGGGAGAAAATACTTACAAAAGAAATTTCTGATAAAGGACTGTTTTCCAAAATATACAAAGAACTCTTAAAACTCCACAGTAAGAAAATGAGGCAGGAGGATCACTTGAAGGCAGGAGTTTGAGATCACCCTGGGCAACATAGCAAGATCCCATCTCTACAATCAATCAATCAGTAAGCCAGGCATGGCGATGGGCACCTGTAGGCCTAGCTACTTGTGAAGCTAAGGTGGAAGGATTGCTTGAGCCCAGGATTTTGAGGTTGCAATTGAACTACAATTGTGCCTTTGCACTCCAGTCTGAGTGACAGAGCAAGACCTTGTCTCAAACATAAACAAACAAAAAAAATGAATATCTGACTTAAAAATAAGAAGATCTGGCCACTTCAACAAAGAAAACATACAGATGGCAAATAAGCATAAGATGTTTAACATGCCACCAGGGAATTGCAAATCACAATGAGCTACCACTACCCACTATTACAATGGCCCAAATCCAAAACCCTGACTCCAAATGCTAGAAAGGAGGTGGAGCAACAGGAACTCTGATTCATTGCTGGTGGGAAGGCAAAATGATACAGTTTCTTACAAAGCTAAACATATTCTTGCCATTCAATCCAGCAATCACATTCCTTGGCATTTACTCAGGTGAAATGAAAATTTATGTCCACACAGAAACCTGTACACAGATATTCATAGCAGCTTTGCTCGTGAATGTAAAAACTTGGAAGCAGCCAAGATGTGGTTCACTAGGTGAATGGATAAACAAACCACGGTACATCAGACAATGGTATATCGGTGCTCAGAAGAAATGAAAAAAGCATAGAGGAAACTTAAATGCATATTGCTTAGTGAAAGAAGCCAATATGAAAAGGCTACATTCTCTATGATTCCAACTACATGGCAATCTGGGAGAGGCAAAACTATGGAGACAGTAAAAAGATCAGTGGTTGCTGGGGTATGGGGGGAGGGAGGGAGGGCTGAATGGACAGAACACAAGAGTTTTAGGGCAATAATTCTGTACAATACTATAATGGCAGATACATGTCATTTACATATTTGTCAAAAACCCTAGAATGTACAACACAAAGAGAAAACCCTCACATGATCTATGCACTTTGGGTGCTTAGTCAATGTGGGTTCATCAGCTGTAACAAATGTACCTCTCTGGTGTGGGATGTTGATAGTGAGGGAAGTACGTAGAAGTGGCAGAGACAGGGGATATGTGAATTCTCTCTACTTCCTGTTCAATTTTGCTGTGGACCTAAAACTGCTCTTTAACAAAACACTCTATTAAAAAATGACAACTCAGTGTTCAAGCATTTTATTAAATCAGATAAGAAATCTTCACATTGTTGCACGTACCAGCATGTTTATAATTATGACTTATCACTGTTTACAAAGATATAGCTAAGCAGTAGGTTGGCCAAGTCTAAAATTTCAAGAACATTCAAAGAGCAAACACAGTAAAGGTCATGCAAGTTTAGGATAGAAAATCATGACAGAGCTCACACATCTTATCCTTTACCTTCAAAATGCACATGATACCTTTAACCAGAACAGTTCTGAAGACTAGCAGGTTGTCACTAGTCAGACACACATCTTATTCAGGAATATTAAACCTGTTACCATTTACTGGCTTGCTTGATTGGAAATAACTCAACCCTAACCAGACAAAGGGGTTTGGGAAGAGATTTACTGCTGTAAAATGTATGCCCTTTATTAATAACACACCTTGAAGTCACTGAGCTTTCATAAAAGTATATACACGATACCCAACCCATGCCAGAAATCCTCAGCTATGACCTTCTCACTTAGCTACACTAAGATAAAACACTGCAGATTAAAGACACTGAGTACTAAAACAATTCAGTGAAGCTGCAATAGTCTAGGACGGTCTACTATAACTTACGTAAGTGATACTGAGTTTAAGAACCTTAAAAGACCCTATGGGCTTTTCTTAGGTGACAAACAGCTGATTATCAGGTTTGCAACGATGGCTGACTAGAAAATAAAGTCTTTACTCACGTATCTTCAAATTTATTGTTCGTATCTACATTTAACTTGTAACCACCACATACTAATGGACAGGCAGACATGATCAAAGATTGTTTTGCAAGTTCACCTCCCCACACCCTTCACTCGCCCCTCCCCACAAGCCTCCTATACAAGTTCCCCCTGCTTTAAGCCAAAAGGTCAATTCTGGATTAAAACATGCCTGAACTAAGTTTATAGGAGATAGCATGGAAATAAGGGGATAAAGTTAAATTCATCTGTCAACAGCAAACATCATAAATGTATGCTACTATCCCTCTAAACAAAAGACCTGGAGAAACCACAATGATAATAAAACACCCACATTAACTTTTAAAAAAAAAAATCTTGAAGGAAGTAATTTGATTTTACAGTGGTTTAATTTACTCACCGAATGCTTAATGACCATAAATGTTTCTGCAACTAAAACTAAAAGATAGAGAATTACAGGAAGTTGGGAATACATGTTAGATACTAACGATCTTCAAGCTTTGAAGATGTCATTGCAAGAAGAAAATTATGGGAAACACTGTTCCCGATAATTACATACACCCTTAGTGTAACATATGGAGATCACTGTCTCCGATATAGACACTGTGGTAGGCAAAAACTACCTTGTTCTTTATACATTATGGAAGACACTGCTCCCGATAATGTGTTAGGTTTTTGACAAAGGTACTGGAAATTCTGCAAAACTGGAATTATAGTTGCACCTTAGAAAACTGAGCTATAAAATTTTGCATGAGTACTACCGCAGCCTTAAGTGACATTTATTTATAACTTGGTCTCAATTCAATGCATTTAGGAGAACTATCATTTTTATCTGGTTAGCTAAATAGAAGTCTAACTTGATTAGCAACCCCTAATTAAATTTAGTTCTTCTCCAATACCTAGCTTTATAATTTTATTTGGCTTGCGGCTGTTTTCTAAAACCCTCAAGTGTTGACCATAAATGCAAAACTTCCAGTATCTGTTGGGTTTTATTAGCAGATGCTGCTTTTATTAAAAAAAAAACGACAGTATAACTGTCATAATTATGGAAGGCACTGCTTCCGATAATTATATTCTATTTAAAAAACACCATTTATAGTGAACTCTGTCACTGATAAATAAACAATAAATATCTCAGTGCCAAAATGATAGCTTTCCCAAAAGAGTAACACTTTGGCCAAAATTTGGCAGTGTGTTCTTTAAAGTCTGACAAACTGAGTCTGAAATTAAACACCTGAAACTGGTTCTCTTTCAGAACACTTTGGAAAAAACAACAACAAAAAACTAAAAGGCTTATGGGGCAGGGGACAGAGGAAAAGAAGATATACTAAGTCTTTGGCTTCTGGTCTCCTCTTTTCATAAATAACATTGAGGTTAATACATTAAGGCCTTGCTCCTGCAATAAACAGTTGACCCTCATTTCATCCAGCAGAAGGACCTCTATTTCAGACCTCACCTCTTCTGAAAGTTAACTGTTTCATTCAGGAATGCAGAAACCAGCTAAATCCTTATGGAAGGGAATACCTCTCATTTGGAGCATAAGGTCTTACAACCTGGTATCTCCTATCTAGCATTAAATGAGGATGGAGGATCACACTATGCCACTACTTTTAACCTTCAGCAGATACCATCTTCTTCCTCCCACAAAAGATACCAGCAGCTCATGTACTTAGGATTTAGAGTAATAGTTCATATAACTGGTTCTGATGTTTTCAAAACTATAACAGGAAAGAGGCAGTTACCATTACAAAGCACTTAAAATACTAGAGATAATCAGAGAAAATATTCTATCATGAACATTTTTTAAGTGGTTATTCACTTTAACTCGAAGTGCAGGTATCTACCCTGTATTAAAAGCTGCTGCCTAAAGACATCTAGTAGTACCAAGATGATTGGGTAGAATTTTAACATTAGGTTTTGTAGCCCTACTGAAATTTGAACATAACCAGCACAAGTCTAGAAACCAGACTTCCCTGCTATTCTTATGTAAGTTATGGGTATCACATTTAAAACTCATTATCGATGTCCCAAATGTCACCAGAGAGGGCATTTGCAGCTCCCTGAATAGTCCAAGTAGCTAGAGCCAACTGGTTTCTTAACAGTGTTTCATTAAAAGCACCGTTATTTTCTTGACGCAGCTTCAAGTTCTCTATTAAAGCCGACAGAGTGTGAGGGCCGTAGCCCCAGAAGATATGTCGGAAAGGATAATCTTGTGGAGATACATAGGGCGAGAGGAAGTTATATTCCACCTAAGAAAACAAAATATAGAAGACAAGCTTACACAGTGCTATGACTTTTGTCATACATAATCCAACAGTTACTTGTTCTCACTTCAAATGTTAAAATTCCCTGAATTTAAGAATGCTGATAACCAGACTACAAATCTTTTAAGGTTAAAATTCTCAAGCAAACTCTCAATTCCTTTGTAAAAGTGAACTATAATTGTATTCAGATTTTGGTTGCAGTATATATATGCAAGGTTCACAAGTCTTCTGTTTCTTTCAGGTAGACTAGGATAACAAGATTAAGGCCTGAATTAGACAACAGAAATAGAAAATGACAGCAAAAATTCATTAATGAGCTCTTCTAAAAAATATTTCTAAAGCTGAAAAAAATTACTACTATGTCAAATGTCTCTATTTTCAATTTAGATATGCTGGGTTTAGATCTTGCTAAGAGTTAAAAAATCTGTGCTTAATTCTTAAAGCAGCAAAGGACTTGTCTAGGCTCCTAGAATCCACTTTGTAGAAATGTAAGATTTACCAATTAAAAATTTAACATACTTTAGTTCCCTTTTTTCTAAGAGTTTACTTACTTTCATGATACGATCATTGATTTCCCTCAGGACAAATCTGTCTGTTTTCTCAGCATTCCTGAAATCTGTTGTTAGTCTGGAAGTAGCACGGAAAAAGTCTCCACGGGCAGAATACAGCCACTGTAGATTCAGGCCCATCTCCTGAAACAGAAACACATTAAATTCACTATTATTAGCAGTTATATTTCTAAGCATGTTGTTTTACATACCTTCCTAATTTATGTGTGGCAACAGATTCTAATAAAAGGATATGACTCACAGACAAACTCAAGACTCAGAAAGCTAGACTTTGGCACCTTATACAAGAGGTTCCAAGCACTATAAACTATGGTAGTACACACATATTTGAACCCAGCAGACAGTTACAATTACCCATTCTTTGCCTAAGAAAATCATCCTTATCAAGAAATTTAACATAATTTAATTAGTAAAAGTATATAATCCTATGTAACTATATTGTTTCCAGTTCAATTTCCCTATGGGGGAAAACCTCAAACATTTTGGTTCAATGTATTTCAGACTCTAGTTATTTCCAGCTGGTAATAACTAGAATATCTTCTGAACAGTTAACAACTCGTTTCAAGGAAAGATGTTGATTTAGTTATTAGTGACTTACTTCAATTAAGAGATTTGTTAAACAACTCCTACTATCATAAAACCAGCTGGATACTACTTACTAGTATTAGTTTAGTTTAACTGAATGTTTGAATACTAGACGCACAAGATCAACACTAAATACGATTGTAACTACTGGCTATGTTCTCTTTCCATCCATGTCATGTCCAAAAGGCATAATGCCCAAACTCATAGTTGATGTCTTTGTGTCCTATTTATGGGTTGCCTGGAATAAATGAATGACAGAAAATTTAACAGCTCTAGATTCTGAAATATTTGCTGCGATCTATCTTAGATAACTCACAGCCTCCCAACTTCTCTTTCAAATGAGTTACAAATTCTAAGCAACATTATACCTCACTTCACTTTAAAATGTACCTTGGCTATCAATCATATATGTCCTTCCTCGGGAACAGCTAAACATCACACTTCAAAAGGCTTGATAGTTCAGCAATAAAAATATAATTTCAATTAGTGCTTACCTTTATGTCTGCTCTGAATTGGTTCAGGTCCCTCACAATTGAAAGCATTTTGTTGTTATACATCTCATAGTCCAGGTTCAATTCAATGTCATGGGTAAGTTTAATCATGAACTGACCGGCCACTTCTGCTGCCGCTCGCGCCATTTTGTTCAAATCAGGAACCCTCTCACTTAGTATCTTATAAGTATCCTTGGTTGTGCCCAAATAAGGGTAATCTGTGTTCTGGAAAACAAAGCTAGGCAATTGTACTCATGGGTTATAAGAGCAGAAGCCTCACATTCTGGCTTCACCATCAAGGTAATAGTAACTGCAATTCTTCCCTTGCATCTAATACATTACCACGCCAATTTTTTCTCATATTTACTGCTTTAGGAAGGCATCATTCTTGCTACTTTCAGAGGAGGTATCTACTCTACACCTAGAATGACTACTTTCTTCCAGGTTGTACAGAATCCCTGTTCTATCGCATTATATACCCTGAATAGATTTCTAACCAAATTCCTTGAGGCTATATTCCTCGTCTTCTCACTGGGAAGCCTGGCCCATATTAATGGGAAAAGATAACGTGCACGAAATATACTTTCAATATAAAGTGTTACTCTTAGACTAAAACTTACCTTCTTTCTAATCATGGAACACTCAGTCCATTCATGTTACCTAACAAGAATGATGCCCTACCTTTATTAGACAACTATTTTTTAAACAATTATGTTATACTCCTTATTTTTCCTTTAAAAACCTTTGTTTTCCCTTACCTTCCTGAATACGCACATAGTTTACTATGGCACTCACATTTTGCAATGCCCCATTCCTAAATAAAGATCATTTTCTTTTAGAGAGCCTCTCTGTTTGCTATTTAGGTTGACAGATACAATGCTTTGGAGTTCAGACTTACCTCAGAAAAACAGAAAGAAACTGCTGGGATTCCAGAATATGCAAGGAAAGGGAAAGCAGCATTGTCAAAAGAGAGTTTCTCACTGCAAGGAAAGAGAACGTGTCTTTAGAAAGTTTTCTAAAGACCAGAATGTGCTACCATGCAACTCTCTCCCTACCCCCACATAAATTCTGAAATTGAATCTCTGTAGGTATAGGTAAGCTCACTGCAAGGTTAGGTTTAGAACTCTAGCTAACACAGCAGGTGCTACCGGGCAATCCTGCTTTTCTATTAGCTTGTTCATTCACCTTTCTAAACTTACACTTTGTTGACCCAGTTGCTGTCCTGATATAGAGGCAGCCCAGTCAGTGGATGTTTCACCTGTAAAATAAGAAATTTACCATTAAAACTAACCTTTCTGAACTTTGTTATTCAGGCTAGTCACTAACATGTTTATCACTACAAACATTTATAAAAACATTAAACTTCTATTAAAACTTCTTGAAAAACATTTCTTTAAGACAGTTAAAACAAATTTCTTCAGTTATTACCACTAAGCTCCTGCTGTCAGTTCCTATAGTTACGGTGAGAAAAATGTCTTCCTTCTGAATGACATTTTAAAGGTGGCTTAACCACAATTTTAAAAGCCCTCTCTAGCCTTCATGATATGCCTGTTTTTGGTTTCTTCTTTCTAGCACATTTTATGCTGTCAGCCTAACTGGCAAACCCATCCCTCTCTTGTTTGAGATTCTATAATAATCCCTAGTACCCCATGAGATCAAAGCCAAGAGCTATCTGACCTTTGTTCTTCTCCGACTTCAATCACTCCAATATACAGCCTCTAACTCCATTAGGCAAACATTCTCTTTCACAGTTTCCTCCCTCATTCAAAACTATGATCATTCACATGTGTTTTACTTAAAGAATGTTTCATCAGCTTTCTTATTTAAGTCTTAGGGTGTAGTTCAAGTTCACTCAGACCTTAACATTTTGACTCCATATACAATCCCCTTATAAGTACCTACACTACAGCTCAGGCCTCATGGCATTTTGCTACATATTCCTAAATAGACTACACTCTGAGATTGGAGCCCTCCATATACCTCCTCCCTCACTTCACATGGTTCAACAGGTTAGGGACGAAAAAGCCAAGAGTATGACTTAAATAATGCTGCCAGAGAATTTATTCTAAATTCCTGCTATTGGTTACTGATAATGGTTTAAATGTCAATGTTTTTCATCTTATGTAAATTCAACAAAAAATTAAGTTACTTTTTTTTTTGTAATTAGGTATACACTCACATCTTGCATCGTTTTCTCAATAAGAGTATACAACAGTGGGCTGGCAGAAACCTTGAAGTTTTTGGTACCTGCAAAGAAATTATTTTAATGTCCCAGTCAAGTAATTTTCACACTGCTTTTTCGACAACTAAAAGTACTTGACAAATAGGAAGCCAGTACCCTAGATCATTAGCTGTCTACAACAATTAACCCATTAATAAAGTAGACAAGCATAATTTAAGAGCCAAGTACTTTAGTAACTTTGCTAACTCTAACTTGACTCAATTGAGGCTCTTATTTCTTGAGTTTTCATACTTTAATCTTAGTGACTTTTAGGCCATTTTAGGTTCATAGCAAAATTAAGAGGAAGGTACCGTGGTAACCCGTATATCCTATCCTCTGCCCCAACACATGCATAACCTCCCCATTAACAACATTGGTTGATATTTTCTTTTTTTTTTTAAGCTTTTTTGTTCACCCAGGTTAAGGCAGTCATCTGCTAGCAAGAGTAAGATTGCTCTACTCAGCACATTCTGCTGCAGAGGTAAAACAGGGAAATGACTAACCTAATGAACATTTAGTTTAATTGTAACACTTTCCTTTTTCTTCCCAATTTAAGACGTTTTGCTATTCTCAGTTCATCTGTCAGCTACATCTGCACTTTAAATAACATTCAAACTCTTTTAGAAACCACTGCTCTAGACAAGGCAATCTGCAACCATTCTGTAATCTGATGGACTATTCAAGAGAAAGCTAAGAATCTTTTGATCTGGTTATGACCAATGTAAATTGTGAAAAAACAATAGCAAGTTTTGCTTTACAAAGCTTTCTCCTACTGTTTTTTAAGTAGTTTGCGTAAATTCATGAACAGCTAATGAAAAGGATACTTACCAAGCACAGCTTTGTCCAAATTAATGTAAGTGAAAGCTTTTAAATGCAAGGAGGAAAGGTATCCCTAGAAGGAAAAATAATAATGTATTAATATGCATTAATTTGTTTATTTATCACATAAAGTAGCTAATTTTAAAATAGATTTAATTTGAAAACTGGATTCTATTGAGACTAAATATACAAAGGCAAAGCTGGGCATGGTGGCTCATGCCTATAATTCCAGTACTTTGGGAGGCTGAGGCGAGAGGATCCCTTGAGCCCATGAATTTGAGGTTGCAGTGAGCTATGATCACACCACTGCACTCCAACCTGGGTGACAGGGCAAGACCCTGTCTCAAAAAAAAAAAAAAAAAAAAAAAGCATGGCTTCTGTTTAAACCAATGCAAGTTCAAGTGCCCATTCTGGGAATTGATGATACATAAATAATACCTCTAGCCATTCAGTGGCACCAACAGCTCCAAAGTCTCCAGCACTCCAGCTGGCAAAGACAATGCTTCTGCTGGGTTTAAACCCATCTGAAACAGAACAAAAAATTAGCTTTACCCTGGGAAAGGTTATAGGCAGGCAGCTGACTTAAGACAAATCAGAATAGCATCTAATTCAACATAGCAGATCCAAAAATATTTCCTTTCCTTTTGTGATCCCAGGTGAAAGAATAAAGGAATAGAAATAAATCTTTAAAGTAATCTCCAAAGAACAAGATAAGAGATCAACTGCAAGTAAGATTTCAAGAACATAGTGGGGACTAGCTTATGGGTAGTCACCCTTTTACAAGTCCATTCTTTGAGTCCCTAACTTCAGGACCAATAAATATTTGAAATCACAGTATAAGCATGATATGTATCTTCTTTGAGAACAATCTGCTTAGAGGTAAGTTACTTAAAACATTGAATTATTTAAAACAATTATGTAACAGAATAAAAATTCACAAATTAAAGGAAGTTTCCAGAGAAATTACCTTTGTGACAGCTCCTTTTGGAGCTACATGTACCACTGCCCTCCATCCTACCCACTTTCCTGGGTAAGTATTTTTCCCCATTAATGTACTTTGTATAAAATTTAAGCACTGCAACTTACTCTTTGACCCCAAAGTTTTAAGAACATGATGTGAGTTTGTATGAGTGTATAGGGTGCAGATGAGTAGCAAGTACCATGAGAGAAAGACTTGAAAGTAAACAGAATGAAATTATAATAGTCGGTAGGCCTTAGAACATCAGTATAGAGGTATGCCACTGCTTTCAAATACACATCTCAGGGACTATGTTAGATTTGCTGTATCATTCTGGATATATCAAACTAAGAACTGGGGTTCAATATAACACTTTTCAGTGTCTCAAAGAAACTGATGATTTCTAGTGCAGCAAATACACTTCATAGAAAGCTGTTTCAAAGTCAAAAGGCAACTACGAAAGACTATCTGCCTTGTATTTAAGAACTAAGGGTCTAGCCTAAGAGAACCATAAGATAGGCAAAAGTGAGCAAAGCATACGATAACATCTAGAACTAAATGTAGCACATAAATAATCAACTTGTACTCTACCTTTTAAGACTAGATCTGAAAATATCTGGGCAAGTTTCAACAGAAGAGTTGTTCCTATACTGGACTTTGCAGCTCCAGGACCCCAGGCATCCCTCTGGGCCCCTACTATAATATAGCGATCTTCAAAAAGAAAAAAAAAAAGATAACTTATACAATCAGCTTTCAAACTTTTTCTAGAATAAGTAGGTTAGTAGAAGGACAAAGTATAGCATATGTATTAAGGATAAAAGAGTCTTACTTCAGGTCCTTAATCAAAGGACTCCAGGAATTAAAAATTCACATGACAATACTAATTTTTTCCTTTATTAGTATTGCTGTTTTTTCTATGCTGTCAATTAAATTTACTCACTGACTATTTACTTATTTGAGCTCACTAACTGCTTAATAAGCAACTTAAAGTCCAAAGGGTTTTACTACTAAATGATATGACTGTTTGATTGCATTTAAAATAGTCTAATCAGGGATCAGCAAACTGCAGCTTGCATGCCCATTCACTATGTATTGTCTATGCCTGTTTTCAGGTTAGAATAGCAGAGTTGAATAGTTGCAGACCCTGTATAGTCCACAAAATGTCTATTATCTGTCCCCTTTAGGAAATTTGCTTACTGCTGGTCTAGTAGTCAATAACTCAACAGAGATTTTCTAGTCATAATGGTCAGTTTTTAACAACTCAATTTCCTAGGGCCTTATATAACCTCCCCATAAAGCTGACATTTAAACAGTTCAATTTAGGACAGACAAGATTTAGCACTTCACAAAACCAAGCCAAGCCAGCGTTCCTACACTTCCTCCTTCTCTAGCCACATCCTTAAGAATAGCAAGGAAAACAAAAAAACAGAACAAAAACAAAGGTCTTTACCCGGCTCTACAAAGCCTTTAATAACTCCGAAGACGTTAAGAATTCTTATCTCTTTCAGCATATTGTTCACAGTGAGCTTCACATTCTTATTTTGTGAGGATCGCCGCTTACAAGAAGAGTCTGTGTTCCAATCAGAAGGACACTCTCCTTCCATATATCTAGAAGTAGAAAACAGGCATCAGAGCTCTGAGTTATTGTTTATTTCCCCCAGTTTACAAAATTAGTCCTATTTTCTGTCCAATGAAGTTCTAGGTTAAAAAGACAAACAAAAACATATGAAATTTACTCCCTAGTGGTCACCCATTTGTGTCTTGCTTTGATTTATAGGCAGTCATTTGAAAACCATGATTTACTTCTCAGTTTAAAGAACTTTTTTAAAACTTCTCTACCTATCTTCATCCAATGAATGCCTTTCTACCAGATACGTAGCTATAGTTAACATTTGAAATACACAGCAAAATGGACTCATGATGAAGATCTTATACATGAAAGTTCATTAATATATTTTCATATCTCCCAACCCTCTCCACTAACAAGCGTAATGTACGTTCTTATCTCAGTTATTAAAAAAAATTCCTGTGCTACTGGTAGTTAGATATCTTCCCCTATCTAATTCTTCATGCCATGTGTTATCCAACAATGCCTGCTCCAAAGGGACTTACTTACATAAATATAGGTCAAATTATTACCTCCTACCATACAGTACCATCACAGGAAGTACTCAAGGATAAGACAGGGGGCTGGCATGACAGTTTGGGAAAGACTTGCAGGTGATGTGTGTAATTACCTGATTCTAAGTTTGGTAGGAGTCAATAAGAATCACCTATTGCAAATGCCTCTGAGCATTATTAATAGTCCCATAATATTTTATGAAACCTTTATATGTAGATGCTCTTCATCTGAGACCAACCACTCTTTGAGTTGAAGAAACAGGCTCAGAGGGGTTAGCATAACTTGTTCTAAGTCACACAGCAAATAAATGCTTGTATAGAGTCTGAAACTAGATCTTTATCCTATAATAATACAAAGTGGGAAATATGTCCACATCAAGATAAAAATTGATGTGTACTCTAATCAAACTGGGTTCTGCTTTTAAAGTGTGATACTAATAATACACTAGGAAGGATATCCAGAAGAACTGATCATGGCTATAAAGCATCTGGAAACTGTCATGAGAAGTGAGGATATTCACTTTTTAGACAAGGTAACTGGAATCACTGTATGTTGCTAAAAAGAAAACCCAGAACAAATGAGTGTTATAGGGGAAAATATTTCAGTTCAACATGAATTCTAACAAATCCTCTCCAATAACTGAATGGGTTGCCACAGGCAACAAATACTTTATCACAGGAAGTACTCAAGCAGAAGCAACGCCAGGAATATTGCACAAGGAATTCACTAGGTAAATTGTACAAGGACTTTGGAGTTTATAAATCAAATGTCCATCATTAAGATCACTCTATGGAGAAAATTTTTCATGTTATCTATACCAAGTTAACAGATAACCATCCCTCAAATTCCTAAATGTGCCAATTGTTTTCACATTTTATCAACTCAACATATTATCATTCTTCCCTAGTCATAAAATCTTATCCTGCAAGACGGTTTCAAATACAAACTTACTCAAACAGCTTTTCTGCAAATGCTCTGGAAATTGTTTGGACAGGTATATTAGGCAATCCTGATGACTGAGATGGTGGAAACTGAGTGTGATTGAATGAAGGGAATCCAGGGGTGTAAGGATCACCTGTTCCCAGATGAGCCTAGTAAAACAAAAGAGTAATTAGCTCTATCAGGCACTTACTCAAAAAGTTCCCTATAAGATTCAGATTTGGTATAAGGCTATATAGCCCAAGCTTCGTTTAGCAGGTTTAGGTCTCAAAAGTCTGAGTAACTCTATAATATGTGACTCTTGTTTTTATATGGCATACACCAAATTCTCAATTCAAGGTACCACTGATAAGTACTTTTGGTAACAATAATAAGGCCTCATAGTTAATCCATCTTCTTGCTAGCTGTTAAAACTCTCCCAGAAAAAGTGTATTATTTACTGAAAGCACAGTTTTATTTCTACTAACATAGATGAATCCAGTAACAATTTGGAGAACTCAAAACTCATTTACTCAAGAAATGAAACTCACATGTCCAAAGAAGGGAACATCTGCTTCAACAATGGGAAATTTTGTCTGGTCCATGTATATCAAGACACCAATTGCATTAAAGCTTTCAGCATTTGCAACCTAAAGAAAAACAAAAAGCTCAGAAAATGAAGATCTGATCATACAAAATGAGAAGAATATTTGACTTTATGCTAAAGGACAAACAGTTACAGAGGACTAGACTAATAATCTCAAATGTTTCAAACAGCTTAAACATTTAGAAAATGGATATCTCCCTTAAAACGAACTCTTTAAGGAAAATATGGATAAGAAAAATAATGAGGCCAGGCGTGGTGGTTCACGCCTGTAATCCTAGCACTGTGGGAGGCCGAGGCAGGTGGATCACTCAAGGTCAGGAGTTCGAAAAGTTCGAAACCAGCCTGAGCAAGAGCGAGACCCCGTCTCTACTTAAAATAGAAAGAAATTAATTGGCCAACTAAAAATATATAGAAAAAATTAGCCAGGCACGGTGGCGCATGCCTGTAGTCCCAGCTACTCGGGAGGCTGAGGCAGAAGGATTGCTTGAACCCAGGAGTTTGAGGTTGCTGTGAGCTAGGCTGACGCCATGGCACTCTAGCCTGGGCAACAGAGTGAGATTCTGTCTCAAAAAAAAAAAAAAAAGAAAGAAAAAAGATAAATAATGAATGAATACCCATCCAAACAACCACTGTCTTTTGGATGTGTTCCAGGCTAGTTCCTTGTGTAGGTTTGGCTTTTAATTTCCCTTTTTATAAAACACATTTATAAGTGAATTCTGTATATACATAAAATTGGGTTGCACAGACACAATTTAAACTACTTTCATTTAAGCGTATCTTATTACTTCATTTTCAGTGAAAGACAATGGCTACAAAATAGTACAAGTGGATATGTCATAGTTTTGATGTTACCTGTGACTTTAGGTAAGTGGAACTTATTTGTTGAGCACTTCAATAAATTATATTATCAGGTATGAGAGTTTAAGACTGACAGTTTTCAAAATGTAAGAAAATTAACAACAAATATCATTTAACTGAAGAATAAGACACTGACGTACTTCCCATACGTACCTTTTCTGCAAATGTGATTTTCCCTGCTCTAACAATCACTAAAGATCCACTCACAGGAGATTTTAAATCCTCAAAGTCTTTTTTAGTGCCAAAATTAGCATGGATCAGTTTACCCTAGAACAAAGACATGAGATTTAATAAGCATTATGGTTACCAGAACAACTCTAGAATCTAAGCAAGAAAGTTATTTCAGATCAAACCTGAGGGGAAACCAAGAGAGGGGAAGAAAGGGGGCCAAGGCCTAAAAAAGACACTCGAATTCTGAAGTCAAAACTTTAGAACTTTCGTCACTTCTTGGCCTTTTGGCTAAGATCAAGTGCAAAACTTCAGAACTTTAGGTCAGAGTTAACAGAGTGAATTCAAGATTTTGGGCTTCCTATACTCATATGTCTCAGTATCCCATGCTGCCTTTCATCTAAAGGATATTTTACATTACTTCAGATATTTCTGGGAAAGAAAAAGGGCAACAAGATTTGTTACACAGAGGCACATGTAGGCTAGTCATGGCAGCATCAATTATGTGAAGGTTCCATGCCCAAACCCCAGACAATTGAGGACATACATAGGAATAGGTTTGAACTGAAAAGTCTGATAATAAAACTGTCCAAAAATTGTTAAACACCATTATTTAGGTTATTAAGTATAAAATGTCCTTAAGTACTAAGTTTGACAGTTGATATCTCTAACGTATCACTTTGACACTCATTTTATTTTTGTGAAGGTACACCCTCATTCTTTTCAATGCATAGTCTTGCTTGTGATTATCTTTCAAATTTTTTTAAGAGCAATTTTTGTGAAACCATGAATAAGTCAAAAATTCATGTTATTTTTGAATATAAGGCCCGTCACAGAACCAATGCATTGTAGACAGCTTGAAATATCAACGAAGTGTTTGGGAAGTAAGTGGCTAATAACACACAGTATGGCAGAGATGGTTTCAGAAGTTCCATTCTGGTGATTTTAATCTTGAAAATTAGCCACTTGGGTGACCTGAGACCAAGTTGGATAATGATGAGCTAAAAGCTGTAGTGGAAGTGAATTCATGTAAAACTA
>CAUYRT010060263.1:0-11724 GCA_963574885.1 Lepilemur ruficaudatus
CCCACGATGTCATAAACTAGGAACTCTTCTGATGCCCAATAGGAAGACAGGAAGATTGAGCCTTAGAAAGTTACACACAATTTACACACACCCACTGACTCTTTTAGTAAATGTCTAATATGGGATCTTACCCTGCACCAAGGCAAACTTGAAGTCTATGCCCTTAACTACGAAGCTTCAGGCCCTCCCCAAGCCCACCCACCATAACAGCACTGGGCTTCCTGGGCTGGGTTTGGACACAGCCCCTCTTCCAACATCTACAGTAGCAGCTTCTGGAACTTTTTAATCAGAGGCTGGTGCCACCCATTCTGTTCTCCAGGTATCTCAATTTATTTTTTCATATTATCTGTGTTTCATTCTGAGTGACTTCCTCAAATTTATCTTCTAATTAACTATTTTCTCTTTGGTTTTCTCTGTCTATGCCTTAACCCACATTTTTAAAATTGCAATTGCTATAATCAGCATTTCTAGAATTCCTGTGATTTAATAGCACCAGCACAATTTCTCTATACCAGCATTAACAACCTGAAAGATAGAGTGTATGCTACCATTAACAATAGAAATAAATTGTATGAAATATCTAGCTATTAATCAAATTAAGAATAAAGATTTTATATGAAGGAATTTTAAAAGATATTTAAAAAGACCTCACTAAATGGAGAAATATAGCATATTAATGGAGTTACTTAATACTTGTAATATCTCAAATTGCCCCCAAATTATTCTCTTTGAGTCTCAGCTTGTTTCCTTGATACTATGTAAAATGCATTCTGAGGCCAAGTAGATGAGTCACAGTAAGTCTCGGGAACATTGCAGTTGTCATTAGAGGACTACTTTTATGCTGTGTTTATGTGTGTGGGAATCAGAGACTAAGCAAGTAGAGGGGGAAATGACACCATAGAGGTACCAGAAAGCACAGAAACAAGAGGGACTTTCTAGTTAAATCTTTGTGACACCAATTATTTGAGAGGATAATAATGAACTTTATAGTTGGAACTGCATAATGTCAGTAGACAAAGTATAATTGATAAGTTGAGGTAGAAAAGTGACATCCCGTTATGTTCCTTCTCTGAAAAAAATTAAAATGAAAAGATGCAACTGTGAACAGCTCCTTTCCTCTGAGGATACCATTCATAGACCACCGTTCGCTCATTCATCCATTCATTCATTCAGTTGGCCTCAGCTTTAAGATTTGGGCATATCATTGAGAATAAATGTTCTAGTCGGGCACACTGGCATGCAAAGAGAGTCATTTATTTCAGTGTGAGAAGTTTCTCCTAGGGTCTGTGGGATCAGCAATGTACTGACGTGTCTGCTTAGTCCTATCTGAGAGCCAAGATGCCCTCCCCTACTTGGAGCCAGCATCACTATTTCATGAGCTCCCTTTAATTGTTCTTTCTTCTCTGATTATCCTCAGGTTCAATCTCACAAGACATGGGTAGTATTCTAATAATTACAGCAGAACTATTCATCCTTCCATTTTCATTCACTGGCTGGTAACCTAGCTATAAATATATTTTAAAAATCCTTTTGTACTAAAATTTAATGAAAAGTCTCTGTTAGAACATCTTTTTATTTCCTCTCAAAATCTGAACTATATTCTTACATGTCACTAATCTGTCTTCTAAATAGTTGCTGTGATAAAGATATATAAGTTAATATCACAGAATTTTTTTTCCATTTGTACATTTCATGATACATTTGGTTTTTAGGTTGACTTTTTTGTTTGTTTGTTTGTTTGTTTATGGTATATCTAAAATCATCTAACTACTAGTAGTGAGACCTGGATATTTTACTTAAGAAATGACTCAAATATAAGAGAAAGAACATAATTCTAGAAAATAAAATTTTAAAAAAACATGATAACCAATCAAACAAGCAAAGAAAAACCATGGGTATCACACAGGGAAAATATACTGGTAAAAGACATTCAGTTCTGTGTGTCTGTATTTATAATTCAGGGTTTAATAATTTACTTGCTATCATACTTGAGTTGCAATTACTTTTGATAAAAAATTATTTTCATATGGTAAAAAAATGAAGCTTTCTAAGGTTTTTAAAAATCCATTTACCCTTAAATAAACTTTCAGTTCAAGCTAACAGTTAACATTGATAGTTGATAATCCTCAGAGAATGGTGGGCTTCATTTCTGTACTCTATAGCTAAATCATGGAACTGTCTATGGAGTCATATAAGTAATACATGGTTATAGTTAGTTCATAGAGTCATTTCATCCTAAAGCTTGATACAAACATGTACAAACTGTTATTTTTGGAAGAAGGGAGTTAGAAATATTTACCTCAGCAATTTGATGTTCAAATTCACATTTCTATTTTTAGCTCAAAATTTACATTCTTATTCTTAATACAAGATATCCAGTCATCATAAATCATTGTCTTAGGAAATAATGAGGGACTACTATTTGTCAAGAACTTTTCTAGATGCACTGCTCAATGGAAAAGATTAATCAACGCCCTGGTGAAAGCTACATTATAGCAGGTAGAGAAGACAATAAATACCAAATACATGAGTAAAGCATATAGTATGTTAGATGGTGAAAAGTGCTATAAAAAACAAGTACTGCAGGTTAAAGGGGACCTGGAGTCCTTAGAAGTGAGCATAACGGTTTCACGGAATAAATCATTACAGAGTCTTGGGTCATCATAAATCTGTGAATTCTATATTTCATACTACTACATACATAAAAGTGGTTTTAATTGAAAACTGGAGGATTCATGTGTATGTACACCTGACTCTTTTTCCAGGAAGATATCTATAACTTTTGTCAGACTTTTAAAAGGATCGTGTTTCAAAATAAAAAGATTGACATTTTCAATATCTCGTTTTTCACAACTGTGGACAGCATGATTCACTTCTTTCCTATTACCTCTGTTTTTTGTTATCAATGACTGTGAGACTGAAACTTTTTGGAAAAGACTACGTTATCATTAAAAATGTTATTATTTACTTTCAGTCTGAAAAGTGTAAATAATAAAATTCATAGTACAAATGATTCAGGCTTCCTCTTTTGAAATTTTAGCCCTTTTCCATTTAAACAAAATGGATTTGGAAATATTGAATGTGATCACAATTACTGATCCCACCTATGTATTTGAATTTCTACTTTTAAAGCAATGATCATTAAAAACAATCTCATCTAGAAAGTGTTACGTATATGGTAAAACAATAACCATGAATTCAATCGTAACATTTGCAATTTTATTCTATATGAGATTATATTGTTCCAGTTATTTATATCTAAAATGATAGTAATTCCTGCCTGAATAGATTGTTATGGGAATTAAGTGGGCAACGAGTAAGTAACTTTATCCTATATTATATTCCTTTCCTTTTAAAATAATATGTACCTCTGCTTTTCTTCATTAATACAAAAAACATACATACAAGGATTCTGTGCTATCATGGAGTCTTTCTTGACATATGGTTTTTCCAGTGTTACTTTATTTTAATCCTCTCTGGATAATCTTTTAAATGTTCCTTCATCGAGGTAAAACTGCCTTCCTTCGGGTCTTCCTCTCCTTTTTCATAAAGAAGACCAATAATGCCAATCATTACTGGTTTATTATCTCTCCCCTAAGCTATCTCTATGTGAACGGTTCAGTAACCACATATTGCAAAGTTCTAAATAATTTGAATGAAAAACAACTTGTGTTATCCTGGGGAAATTATTATTTTTTCAGTTACCAGATCGGTTGCTATGTTTTGGAAGATTAGGTTGTGTTACAAAATACACCAAAAGAGTAAGAAAAGAATGATTAATTCCCTTAAAGAAATAATTCATGATTGAACTTAATCTGTGAGCACAGCAATTAGGATAAAATGCTGTTAATATTTGGTTAGAGGGAAAATAGAAGAGTCAGTGCCTAAATGAGATAAGTTGCATAGATAGTATGCTTCTGAAAGGCTGAGCATATGTTACTGGTTGTGATCAGAATGCCTTTGTGTTGTCCACATTCAACAGGGAATGGGAAATGGGATGAGTTCCTTCATTTTGGGCATGAGTAGCTGACAACATGGTTAGATACAAGCAAATACAATAGATGAAACAAATTGAATACCTGTGAGATGTCTAAGTACCATTTTTATACCCAGTTCTGGTGCCCCAAGTTTTAAAGCAATTAGAAGTAACAAGTGAAAGTTATATAAGCCATACTAGGCTATAAAGTATATGGAAATCCCAGAACTTTTAGGAAGAGTAAAATTTGTAAACTATTTTCTTTAAAATAAATTGCAACTATTTTATTATACTTAAGGTTACTTTGGATATATGGGGTCTTCTCTGGTTCCCTATAAAGTGTAGAATTATTTTTTTCTAGATCTGTGAAAAATAATGTTGGCATTTTACTAGGGATTGCACTGAATCTGCAGATAACTTTGGGTAGTATATATATTTTAACAATGTTGCTTCTGCCAATCAATGAGCATGGTATGTTTTTCCATCTGCTTATGTCCTTTGCTATTTCTTTCCTCAGTGACTTTTAGTTCTCCTTGTAGAGTCTTTCACCTCCTTAAATATATTCCTAGGTGTTTTATTTTCTTGGTTGTTATTGTGAAAGGTATTGAGTCTTTGATTTGGTTGTTGGCTTGACTGTTATTGGTGTATATGAATGTTACTGATTTGTGTACCTTGATTTTGTAATCTGAGGAACACTCATACACTGCTGGTGGGACTGCAAACTAGTGCAACTTATGGAAAGTAGTACGGAGATACCCCAAAGTACTAAAAGTAGAACTATCATTTGATCCAACAATCCAACTACTGGGTATTTACCCAAAGGAAAAAAAGACATTTTATAAAAAAGACACCTGCACTTGAATGTTTATAGCAGGGCAACTCACAATTGCAAAGAAGTGGAAACAACCCAAGTGTCCATCAATAAATGAGTGGATTAATAAAATGTTGTATATGTATACTATGGAGTATTACTCAGTCATAAAAAAGTGGTGAACTAATACCTCTTTTATTAACCTGGATGCTATTGGAGTGGAATCCTTTCTTCTAAGCAAAGTGTTGCACCAATGGAAAAACAAACACCACATGTATTCACCATTAAATTGGAACTAATCAATCAACACTTATGTGCACATATGGAAATAACATTCATTGGAAATCAAACAGGTGGGGGGCAGGGGGATGGGTAAATTCATACCTAACAGGTACAATGCACACTATCTGGGGGATTGGCACACTTATAACCTTGACAAAAGCAATTTATGTAACCAAAACATTTGTATCCCTCTATGTTCTGAAATTTAAAAAAAAAAAAAATTCAACGGATACCAAGCAGGAAATACTAGTGATTAGAATGTTATTTTACTTTTGCTGTAAGCTATATTTAACTAAATTCAATGACATTAGTTTCATATACATAATTTTGCTCTAATTTTTAAAGTTTCATTGTTTTCTGAGAATAAAAGTTTATTACTTAAGAGTTAGTTACCAGTTTTTTCAGTAATTTGCACTGACTGAAAGAATATACCACTTGTTGAACACATGTAAATATCCACGACCATCTCAGTGACAAATTCACAATTGTACGTATAAGCCACTATTTAAAACATGTGAAAGAATCTAATAAATTCAACACTATTTCAGTAAAGACACATACCATACCAATAAATAATTAATCTGTTCAACAAATTTAAATGAATTTCTGTTAATTCATTAATATATGATAGGAACAACCTTAAAAATCAAATTCCATTTATCAAAGTCAATTAAGATTCAATTTAAGCGAGGTTATATTCAGATTTTGTGAGAATACTTGTCCTTTGTAATCTAAATGACTGATATATGAAATAAGAGAGATCAGTGGAATTTTAGTTCTGACTATAACAAATTAATGTTATGTTTTGGAATGAATGCTTCTGTTAAAAATGTGTTCCAACTTTTAGCATAAGAAATTATTTCAACTCTTTAAAAAAGCATGAAAATTCATTATGTCCCACAAATTATTCTTTGACCTGGAAATTTTGTACTAGTCTTGCCCATATAACCAATACTACTATACTTTATCTTGTCAAAATATATCTCCTTTCTCACAGCTTGCTATATTTAAAATTTTAAACCCCATCTATATGTGTGGGTGGCAAATTTTCAAGGATGTGTGTTTGAGGAGGTCAAATATGCTCCATTTCTGTGACCAAAAATGTACATTTTTGGCTTTTAATCATATATTCTGCAGTTCTCCAGTCTATTGCCATATGAACATAGTCTAGCAGAATACTTGGTGACCAAGAAATACTTATAATTCCCAGGGAAAAAGTGTAGCCTCCAAGATGAAAAAAAAAAAAAAAAAACTAAAAGAGCAAAATTAAAATTCTATAAGGAGAGGTAGATTATGACCAGTTTCTTATAAACTCCACAATCTTGTTTCATCAAGAGGTCGTCCCTGATATTATCTGAGTAAAATGTAATGGTCTAGACCTTGCACTCAACCGTGAAATATATGCTCATAAATTCAGATTGTTTTTTCTATTTTCATCTAGCAAAACATTGCCCTTCCCCTTTGCTCAGTATTTTCACATAATTTATACATTGGAACCTTACCATAACATTATTTCTGGGTCTACATGGAAATTCTTCATTAGACAATATGCTATATTTCTCACATTGAAATGAAATAATATTTAGAAAATGACTGTTGAGTATCTATTATATATAAAGCACTCTGCTATGATTCAAATAAAATGTTAACTCTATGTGGTCCATTTTGAATTCCTAGACCCATGCTGTCTACATCACTAGAAGCTGTGAACTCCTTCATGAAAAAATAAGCTAGGAAAAAAACACAGCAAAGAAGTTGTGTGCAGAGGGAAGTAAAACTCAAGGGAAATCAAGCAGGAGGTAGGGGGTGGTGGGGATGGGTGAAAACCTACCTAATGGTTACAATGAACACTATCTGTGTGACAGGCACACCTGTAACTATTACCCACATGTTATAAAAGTGATCCATGTAACCAAAAAGATTTGTACCCTGTAATAAAAAAAGAAAGAATTGGATCATTTGCTCCTACTGATATTATCACTATGCTTTTAATACATTTTTTCATTTGTTTATATATGTTTGTTATTTAAAACAAAAACAAAACCTGGTTCCCCAAGACCAAGGTTTTCTAGCACCTGCATGGTTTGCTAATGATTTAGACTTTACCTTGTAGGCAATGAGGAGCCACTGCAGATGTATAATCATGCAAATTATATGATGAAATTTGTGTTTTAGATTATTAATGTAGAGAATGAACTAGAAGGAGTAGAGACTGGAGTCAGGGAGAACAGTTAGGAAGTTAAGGCAAGAACTGGATATGAAAAACCTTTGCAAATTTCAGAGTCCACGTTATTAATGTTGAGATTAATGCTTCTGGTAATTAGACCTCTTTGGATTAGGTGCAAGAATGAGCTGCATTATATGGATTTCCTACCATAATGGGGCTTGTCATAATGAGACTTCTTTCTGTTATAAGTAAAGGCCAAAGTGCAAAACTAAGCTGCTGCCTATTTTGCACTACAATGATCCAACTGCCTATTTAAAAAACTCTTACACTAAAAAGAGTCTGTTATTATATTAATGTCTCTTGGGATGACAGAAAACTATGTAAAACTGTTCCACAGCGATTCTCTTTCAAGAGTGGCCTTTCCATGTCAATCAGAACGAATTTTCCTAGATGTAACCTAATTTAAATGGCATATAAACTCCAATTTGCCATTTGTTATGTAGATAACCATAAGTTCTCTAACAAGAAAATGTAGGTGTTATTATACTTGGTCAAATTTACTATTAAATTACTAGCTAATAGACTTGAAAAATTTTACATCCTCTATCAATGGAAATGTCATTAAAAACAGACCCTGGAGCTATTTGCTGAATTTCATTCTAAAATCAAACTACATTACCATTAACTGGTTCTATCTCATTATGATTCCCTTGGTCTCAATACAACAGCAAATGTCTTTAAAGGTTATTTTATGTTAGAATGAAATCTGGAGATTTCGATTTTTTCTGTAGGTTTTTTGGTTTGTTTTTAACTACAAATAGTTTACAGGTATTTCCTTCCTCTATCCCTGCTTATCCTTGTAACTTTCATTATTAAATTGTGTCTCATGGTTAGTATGGAGACCTCCCAAGATTTGAGAAGTCACGCCTCTGATAATGTCTAGCAATCTTGGAAAAAAGCTGTGAGCCCATATGTTAAGCAAAAGAATCCTTGATCTTAAAAATTCTAAGGAAAAAATGTCCTAATACTCCTGAGTTTTAGAATGAATTTAGAAAGGACAGATCCTTTATTAATTATTTATAATACCTACCATCTGGGATTAACACAATGCTCTAAAAAGGTGTAACATCAGGAAAACAACTGACATCTTTACTAAAAGTATAGAGGCAGAGAAATAAATTTCTTAATATTCAAGATAATAACTGATTGGCAAGCACACACAGATTATGTCTGAGTATCCTCCATGCACAGGCCTGCAAGCCATATTTTTGAGAACAGGGTTATTCTTCAATGGCTAAGGCAGACAGAGCTATCTGGAAAGCTCATTTTGGTAGAATACCTGATTCCTCAGCACTGCTAGAAAAACGATGTGTTTCTGCTACGTTATGGACTGGGATAATTCACCCTCAAATGGAAACTCTCCAGTGAAAAGTACATGACTGATAATACTCCTTACATTTGGGTTTATACAGACTGAATGCAATGGATGATTTATTTGTACATATAAAGTCCTTTGAAGGTGAAGATTAGAAAAGTAGCAACATAATTTTAGCAATTTAGAGCATAAATTGAATGAATCACAAATAATCCAATCAACTGGAATCTATGGAGATTGCTGGGCATTTCTGTTTTTATTTATGTGTCTTTAATCTGAGTAATAAACTATTTATAGAACAAATCCTAATAGCTTAAAATTTTCAGTCCATACTATGCCTTGGACACTATGCTGCATGAATTTAACTAAGTCAACTCTCACAACAAGCTTAAGAAACAGAAACTATTAATTCCTGTATTCTACAAATGAGGGTAAAAGCCAGACAGCTATAGTAAGCTGGGATTTGACTGGAGTCTCACTACTTCCATTAAGAAACCAAAGGACTGAAAGTTTATACATCTTTTTCCCCCCAGCTTCAGTTTATCTACAGAGACTGGAAAATATGTAAATTAGAAACGCTTGGGAAGAGAAGGTTTAACTCCAGAGGGTCCTATAAACCCTGTACCTAGACACATAGAATAGATTGCTGGTTAGAAAAATTTAACTGGCTAGCATTTTGAGGAATGTATCTCCAGATAGATCCCGAGGTTTGCCTCAAAGAGCTGCAAGGGGGACCAATAAAAAGTGGCAGGTGGGGAGTAGACTCATGAAAAAAGAAAAAAAAAAAAAAAAGCACCACACCTGAGAGGTCCTCAGTCAGATGCATCATGCAGATCCCACATTTGTATAAAGGGCATCTGGGCAAAGTGGAAAGGGTCTAGATTTTGGAAAGCAATAGACTTATGTTAAACTTGGGTTAGACTCTACCACTTATAAAACATCAAATCTTAAGACTCAGAGGGATGGGAAAACTGTGGCCTTCTGATTTTAAGAATTGTCCCTTTTTAAGCACCAAAGGAGCATCCATTTTAATAAAAGGATTTGATTTGTTCTGTAAAATTTTGATTCAGTCAAAAGGCTGTACTTAAGGACCACGAAGGCCATATGTTTCCTTTAAGGCCTCAGGCTCGCGAAGCCTGCGGGGGTATTTCCACATTTGAAAAACAGATGTAATAATAGTAGCTACCCCATAGACTGACATAAAGATTAAGTGAGTGATCTCACATGAGGTACACAATGCATTTCCTGACGTGGTACTTATAAGAGTCGGTTACTACAATTGTTGTTACTGTTATTATCCTTACATTAAAATAACTATAATCATTTTTATATACGAAATTATGTAATATAAGCAATTTTAAAGCATCTGGAGCATGGTATTTAACCTTATTGATACTTCCTCTTCATTAAACCTTTACCTAAAATAGCTAAAATAAACAAAACTTTTATCTAAAATATCTTGAATCATGGCTGTCCAGTAGGGACACTTTCTGCCCTTAAAGCTGGGTGGGTTCTCAAGTCAAGCATTATTTCTCTAAATACCTCCTTCCCCCACTAAGATAACCAGGGGTACTTTGTGCCAGGGGTATACCTGCCAGAAGATTAATTGGCACCACTTTTAACACACATGGGTATTTAGTGAATAGAATGTAGGCACATACGAAAACAAAATGTTATTCTTGTTGAGGTGAGCAAACACTGCTTCACACTGCTATGGAATTCTTTCAATGTATGCTTTTGTTTTTGACTTTGCAAAACATACTACTCAGAATGTCTATCCTGTCCTCAGGTGACAGCTGTGGCACACAAACAGTTCTTAACTTGCTCTATGATTTCTTGCTTAGTGTTTTATTAAGAGTTTTAGATTTATTAGTTTTAGTAGAGTTTGCATGGTGCCTCAGTAGACTATTTTATATATTACTCCCCGAGAATTATCCTCTTCCCTGACTCACTGCCTTGCATTTATAGTCACTAGGACTTCATTTACTGTTTATTTTTGGTTTGGAAAAAGAGAAATCACTTCCCTTCGTTCTGATTCTTTATTTTCCCTGTCTACTTTCAAAATGCTAGAACACTGTGATTATACCCAGTGTTTCAAATTCAAAACTTATTATGCATTGCATTTTCTTTAAAATTGGATTATAGATCTGTAAGTAACATTGCTTAATAAGCAAGGGCATTGGATGTACAATTTGTGCACATATACTTAATTTCCCTATATTCTCATTATGATTATTCATGACATTTATGAACCTATACTGATTTATTGTCAAGTAAAAATTTTAAAAGTCTAATAATTTTAAAAGCCAGTATATACTTAAAATAATGAACTTAACATGGAATCTTCTGATTGAATATCAATAATCCTAACAGCAATTCAGGCTGAGGACATTTCTATATGCATACTAAGAAATTCTGAATCTTTCTTTAAAACGTTTCCCCACACTACCTTAAAAAACAAAAACAATAACAACAAAAAAGCCAGTGTTAAGAGGAGTATAACAAATGCCAATGTGCAAGTTTGGTAAGTTTGTACTTTCCCTGTGGAAAGGCCAAATCCAGTTGGCTAGTTTTGTTTGGTCAATTCAGCATGTAAAAAATAATGTAAAATTTTACATTTAAAAAGTCTATTTCTGGCCGGGCGCGGTGGCTCACGCCTGTAATCCTAGCACTCTGGGAGGCCGAGGCGGGCGGATCGCTCAAGGTCAGGAGTTCAAGACCAGCCTGAGCAAGAGCGAGACCTCGTCTCTACTATAAATAGAAAGAAATTAATTGGCCAACCAAAAACATATAGAAAAAATTAGCCGGGCATGGTGGCACATGCCTGTAGTCCCAGCTACTTGGGAGGCTGAGGCAGAAGAATTGCTTGAGCCCAGGAGTTTGAGGTTGCTGTGAGCTAGGCTGATGCCACAGCACTCACTCTAGCCCAGGCAACAGAGTGAGACTCTGTCTCAAAAACAAACAAACAAAAAAAAAAAGTCTATTTCTAATTTATTAAAAATCAGAACCTTTCGGTTAATACTCATGATTGGAAAT
This sequence comes from Lepilemur ruficaudatus, assembly GCA_963574885.1. Classification (NCBI taxonomy): domain Eukaryota; kingdom Metazoa; phylum Chordata; class Mammalia; order Primates; family Lepilemuridae; genus Lepilemur; species Lepilemur ruficaudatus. The sequence continues at coordinate 11,648 of CAUYRT010060263.1, forward strand.
CAGCTGAAAACAAATATTGGCTGTCCCTTCTCCTCCTGTCACAAATTCTCCAAATGCCTGTTGGCCCCACTCTCTTC
>CAUYRT010060265.1:0-31106 GCA_963574885.1 Lepilemur ruficaudatus
TACATACATAGTGCTCCAACTGTATCTACGTACAACCAACACTCCATTTTAAGTGTACAATTAAATGATTTTCAGTGAATTTACCGAGGTGTATAGTTAATCACATGAATCAGTTTTTGAGGAATTCCTTTCCCCTATTGAGACCCCTAATTCCGCTCCCCAGCTACTTTTCAAGCATATCCCACCCCTCCACAGTGACCCCCCATGTCGCTCAGACTTGGGTCTACCCTCCTCCCCAATTCCCCAGTGTTCACTCCCACCCTTTGAGCACCATAGTGTTAATCAGTCAATACCAATTTGATGGGAGGTAACAGAATTCCTAAACAGACCAATCTCAGTTTATAATTTTATAGTGCATAAATGATTGGAAAGCAGCTTTTGTTTCGGAAAGCTCACCACCATGTCGGAGAGAGAAGACAGATGGATACGGAAAAGCCCTGAAAAATAAGAATAAAAGGGGAGATCAGAGTTCCTACCATCCCCTAGGCATTCTACCCACCCCAGCTGAGGCACCGGAGAAGAGAGTGAAGCTCTCTTGGTTTCTCCAGTCCCAGTCAAACTTCCTGATTCAATATAAACTGAACCGAGTCAAGTGGGGAAAATATCAGAATGAATTTTTCTTCATCATTCATGAGAAGTAAATATGATACCTGAGCAACACTAGCCACATTAAACGCAATTAAAATGAAATAAATGGTCTGGAAATTATGCAAACACAATAGAAGAAGAAACAAAAGAAGATAAATAGCATTCAAAAGGCAGATGAAGAATTCAGGTTGAAAGAGAACATTTTTCAATGGGTTGAAATTGATTTTGAGTGTTTTGAAGAATTTACCGCTAATAATAAGTCCATTATACATTAGCTCATAATGGAGATGATAAAACAATAGAATGAGATGATAAAGAAGTTAACTAGGCAAATTAAGAGCAAAACTGAACCACTGCATAACTTCTAGATAGATGTGAGAAATAACAGTACTGTCTAATATTTACTGAGTAACCACTACATTCCAACAAGTCTTGTAATCACATTGCTTGTGTTATTTCTTTTCTTCCCCATAATATTTTGAGGTAGAAAGTACTAGTTTCTCCATTTTAAAAATAATGAAACTTAAGACACAGCTGGGCTGAATAATTTGACTAAGGCCACAAACCTAGCAAACTGTAAAGCTATAATGCAAACCCTAGCCCTGGGTCTCCAGAGACCCTGCTTTTTTAAAATAATTATTTCTGTAGCTTTGTAGTAAGTTTTGAAAATCTGGAAGTTCACGTTCTTTAGCTCTGTTAATGATTTTAGCTAAAAGTTTGTGAAATTTGTGGATCTTTTAAAAAACTAACTTTTGGTCATGATCTTCACAACGATAATGAAAGTGGCCGCCTCTTGATTCTTCTCTAGACTAAATAATTCTGAAAATATATGTGCTCTATTCTATGTATCTTCTTAAACTAAAGTATTTTGTAGTATTATTTATACATTTTGAATCAATTCCCAATTGCAATTTCATGTCTGCTTATTTGTTTAGGTTTTTTTTGAAAGCCAGTATTATTAATTATATATTTTTTTAAAAAACCTGTCAATTAAAAAACAGATATTGAATTTGATAACTTCTTATACATGTATTGTCAAAATTAGCTTTTTAATATTTGTTTTCCTACTAGAAAATTCACTCCAAAAAGCTGGACATATGCCTATTTTTGTACACTAGTTCAGGAGATGGGTATGCTAAGTGATGAGCAAATAGTATCTATAACACATTAAATTGAGTTGAGTCATGTGACTATAAATACAAGCAAAAGCAAAATTATTTTTAGTAATATGCATATGAAAATCACATTTCACATATTTCTTAAGGAAAATAATTAAATTCTCACTTTATCATGTGCACCATAACTAAAATAAATGTTTGAAAACATTTGTTTGTCTAAGTAAAATTTTTGAATTTTCAGTGGAAAATCTCTTTTTGAATAATTTGAAGTTATTGGAAACAAAAATGTAATGAAATAGTATAATATATTCATAAATTTTACTACATCAAGATAACCGTATGACTGAAGTCTTGTCAAGGATAAGATAGAACATTTTTAGTAATTTATTTATTACTCTAACAATAATTTTCTACCTGCATTTGAAAGAAATTTAAAGGAGTACATCATATTTCAGAACGAAGGAAGGGGAATGGTTTAAGCCACAGTTGTATGCAATTAAAAGTAATACATTTCATTTTTTATTATATGTCCATTTTTAATAGCTGATAATACCACTGGTAATTTTTTTAAAGAGTAAAGCTTTTCTTTCCTATTAATGTAGAAACAATAGATCTTTTGTTTTGATCATCTTAGTCACTATACTGTTTTACTTTATGATTGATACTTTGTAATTGATAAGTAAGTATTAGTCTCTTATTTAAAAAAGAATAAATAAGTAGTCAAAGTTAATACAAGAATGGCTGAAATAGATGATGCATATGTTCAAAAATATTTTGGCAATTTCTTCTCATACCTCCAGGTGTTTTTATGTTTCATTTTTTATTTCAGAATATTAGGGGGGTACAAATGTTTTTGTTACATGCACAGCTTTTTTATTACTTGAGACAAAGTTAGAAGTGTGCCCATATCTCAGATAATGTACACTTTACTCATTAGGTATAATTTCACCAATCTCCCTCCTCCACCCTTTCCACCTGTTTGATTTCCGTTGAGTTTTACTTCCTATTGTGCAAATGAGTGCTGTTTGGTTAGTTCCAATTTACTAGTGAGTACATGTGGTGTTAATTGTGCCATACATGTGATAATTCACTTAGGAGAATGGTCTCCAGTCCCATTCACATTGTTACAAAAGGTATTAATTTATTTTTCATGGCTGAGTAGTATTCCATGGTATACATATACCACATATTAATCCACTTATAAATTGATGGCTACTTGGGTTGATTCCACATTTTCATGACCGTGAATTGTGCTGCAATAAACATTCTAGTGCAGGTGTCTTTTTGATAAAATGACTTTTTCTCCTTTGGATAAATACCCAGTAGTGGGATTGCTAGATCAAATGGTAGGTCTACTTTTAGTTCTTGAGGAATCTCTATATATTTTCCATAGAGGTTGTACCAGTTTGCAGTCCCACCAGCAGTGTATGAGCATTATCAGTTTGTGATCCATTTTAATTTTTCTCTACATAGATAATTGTCTTACAGAAAAATACATATCAATCCACTTTTTCTGCAATGACCTATAAAAACCAGCTCCAATATTTATTAGTTTGCCATGTGTGCATGTGAGCAATATCTCCTTATTTCTTTATTCTATGTATTTATCCTTGCACCAATACCTTGCATTGTCTTAATTCTATAGTTTTATAATAATTCTTGACATTTTGCTGGACAAATCTAGGATAATGAACAAACATCTTTCTTCGAGCGTATTCTCAGTGGACAAAAATAAATGTGTTTATAATAACATTTCTCATATACATTTGCATAAGTCCTAAGGGTAAAAAGCTGACAATATCAAATTAAAATGGAAGAGATTGATAATATAAATATACTGCTCTAGTACTTCTGTAATATGAATAGTAATGAATCTAAATGTTTGTAAGCCTAAATAGTCATCATTAATTATTTTTTTTTTGAAGCAAGCAACAGTCTTTTCAGTAACCTAAACATTACACTCATTTATTATAAAAGCTTCTGTTATCTCTGAAAGGTTAAAGAATTATTAATGTTTCATATAGATACATTTACATAAGAGAGTGCTATACAGCTTTAAAAAAGTTGCTTAGAATTCATTTGTAATGTTTTTTGAAAACCCTGGATATTCCAAATGTCTAATTTCATAAGAAGAAGGTTTTAACTATGTTTTCCAGGATCGCCACATGACCTAAATCCTCACTGTCTGTTTTTATCTGTTATAGTTTATAGTACCTCCTGCAAGTGTTTTACATGAACTCCATTCTGACATCCAAAATGAGGAGAAAAATCAAGTGGCAAGATTTAAAATTCCTATATTTTTTCCTAGAAAAATAGTTAGTAGTCTGAATATTTAGATCAAAGATAATATTTTATTTTATTATAAGATTCTAAACTTTAAAGATCTATGCTTTTACCATTACTATCTGTAAACATTTTTGTGAATAAACAAACAAATGAATCAATACTAACTGCTTAGAAAGTTATTTCATTGACTTCTAATTAAATATAGGCATATGTCCTTTTATTTCTCTTCACTATTATTGTGCTTTGCAGAATTTTTTTTTTTTAGTTGAAGGATAGAGGCAAGCCTGCAGCAAGCAAGTTTATCTTGCACAATTTTTCCAAAAGTGTATGCTCACTTCATGTCTGTGTGTCACATTTTGGCAATTCTCACAGTATTTCCAAATTTTTCATTATTATTGTATCTGTTATGGTGATCTGGGATCACTGATCTTTAATGTTACACTTGTAATTGTTTGGGGGTGCCACAAACTGCACCCAATTAAGACAGCAGACTTAACTGAAAAATGTAGTGTGTGTTCTGACTGCTCCACTGACCAGCCTTTCCTCCAACTCTCACCTCTCCTCAGGCCTCCCTATTCCCCAAAACACAAAAAGATTGAAATTGAGAAAGTTAAGAACCCTACAATGCCATCTAATGTTTAAGTGAAAGGAAGAGTCATGCTTCTCTCACTTTAAATGAAAATCTTGAAATGATTAAGCTTAGTGAGGAAGATTTGTTGAAAGCTGAGATAGGCTTAAAGCGAGGCCTCTTGCACCAAACAGTTAGCCAAGTTCTGAATGCAAAGGAAAAGTTCTTCAAGGATATTAAAAGTGCCACTCAACTGACACAGCAAAACAGGTTTCTTGCTGATATGGAGAAAATTTTGTGGCCTGGATATAAGATCCAACCAGCCACAGCATTCCCTTAAGCCAAACTCTAATCCAGAGCAATACTCTAACTCTCTTCAATTCTATGAAGGCCAAGAGAGATGAGGACAATGCAGAAGAAAAGTTGTAATCTAGTAGATGTTGATTCACGAGGTTTAAGAAACCACTTCCGTAACATAAAAGTGAAAAGTGAAACAGCACATTCTGACAGAGAAGCGGCAACAAGTTTTTCAGAGACTCTAGCTAAGATCATTGATGTTTTAATTGTAGATAAAACAGCCTTATATTGGAAGAAGATGCCATCTAAGACTTTCATAGCTAGAGAGAAGTCAATGGCTGACTTGAAAGCTTTAAGGGATAGGCTGATTCTCCTGATAGAGGTTAATGGAGCTGATGACTTTCAGGTAAAGCTAAGGCTTATTTATCATGCCAGAAATCCTAGGATCCTGAAGAATTACGCTAAATCTACTCTTCCTGTTCTCTAGAAATGGAATAACAAAGCCTGGATGATAGAACATCTTTTTACAGCATGATTTACTGAATATTTTAAGCCCATTGTTGAGACCTACTGCTCAGAACAAAAAATTCCTTTCAAATTATTACTGCTCATTGACAATACACCTGATCACCCCAAAGCTCTGATGGAAATGTACAAGGAGATAAATGTTGTTTTCTTCCCTGCTAACACAACACCCATTCTGCAGCCCATGGATCAATAAGTAATTTTGACTTTTAAGTCTTATTTTTTAAGAAATATGCTGTATTTTTTAGCTTGCTAAAAAAAAAAAGAAAGAAAGAAAGAAAGACGCATTTCATAAGCCCATAGCTGCCATAGAGCTTGATTCCTCTGCTGGATCTGGACAAAGTAAATTGAAAACCTTCTGGAAAGAATTCATCATTTTAGATGCCACTAAGAATACTTGTGAGTCATGAGAGGAGATCAAAATAGCAACATTCATAGGAATTTGGAAGAAATTGATTCCAACCCTCATGGATGTGTTAGAAAAAGGAAGAGAACTAGAATTAGAAGTGGAGATTAAAGTTGTAATTGAATTGCTGCAATCTCATGATAAACGTCAAAAAAACTGAGGAGTTGCTTCTCATGATGAGCAAAGAAAGTGGTTTCTTGAGATAGAAACTTCTCCTGGAGAAGATGCTGTTAACATGTTGAAATGACAAGAAAGGATTTAAAATATTACATAATCCTAGTTTATAAAACAGTGGCAGTGTTTGAGAGGATTGACTCCAATTTTAAAAGATATTCTAATGTAGGTAAAATGCTATCAAACAGCATTACATGCTACAGAGAAGTCTTTTGTAAAAGGAAGAGTCAATTGATGTGGCAAATGTCATTGTTGTCTTATTTTATGAAATTGCCACAGTTATTCCAACCCTCAGTAACCAACACTCTGATCAGTCAGCAACTGTTGACATCAAAGCAACAATCTCCATGAGTAAAAAGATTATGACTCTCTAAAGGTTTAAAGTATACTTAGCATTTTTAGCAATAAAGTATTTTTGAATTAAGGTCTGAACCTACTTTTAGACATTATGCTATTGAAACTTAATAGACTATAGTGTAAACACAACTTTTATATTCATTTGTTTAAAAATTTTGTGTGACTCATTCACTTTACTGTGATAATCCGGAACTGAACCTGCAATATTTCTGACATATATGTGTATATTATATTTTAAATAGGCATGCAATCATTTTCAACATTAAGAAAATCTATTTTGTAGTGATGTTTTGGTTGTTAAACTACAATAAATTAAAACAATTTACTTTTACCAAATTATCAAAATTATAAATCCATTTGCTTAAATTTGTATTAGATGAAATAGAAATGCTTCATGTTTGAAGTTCTATGATAATCTATGATATATGACATTGTAGAGAGGATAATAAGGGCACAACTGCTATTTTTAATTGAATTCCTTCTTAGTCATTGTCTTCAATAAACTAAGACGCTTTCTAACTTCCTAGTGTATTTTAATCAGTCATAAGAACATACAACTACATGGAGGAACAGTCATCAGTACTTCGTCATTTTCTGGATATGATACTTCAGGAATGAAGGCTCAGTTACTAACTTGAGTTCATTACAATGCTGCGATATGATGGTTAAAATGATCAATGACTTCTGTGTAATAGATATCATGCCCTAATGTACCTTCATTCATCTGCCTGATTTTATATCTTCTCCTCTAATGTATTTCCCAGTTGTTTGTTTTTCTCATTTCCTAAAAGTGGTCTTGTTTAAATTATACTGCTCTCTTAATACCACAATATTATCATTATCTTCATTAACTCAATCTCTCAGATAACATACTTGTGTGTATGAAGTTGGGCCACTAAAACCCATTTAATAGCTGTAAATTACCACTGCCATCTATGAACGAATGGCCAGTATCCATTAACTACTTGTCTCACAGAGTCTAAGTTCTTTAGCTTTATCCACGATTTTAAAAAAATCACACAGAATTAGAAAAATTTTGTCCATGTAGAGTATTTTCTTTTGTCATTATATCTTTTATTTTCTACACATTTAATCTTCAGACTGTAAATATATAGTTACATATTATTTATTTAGGCTAACCTCTTAAACCTAAATTTAAGTTCCTTGAGAAATGACCTCCTCTACCATAATTTATTTAATCATTCAAGGATATCTGTTGAATGTACATCATCTTAGATCCTTGTTATGGGCTTTGAATACTATGAATAGGCTGCCAATTGATAATAAAAGTCCCTCAAGGTACTTTGCAACAGTCAATACATGAGAGCATTTGGGAAATAGTATAATTTTATATAACTACATTCTTGAGCGTTCTGATACTAACCAAGTGTTTGCCTTTCTCATTTACTGTGCCTTATATTTTTAAAAAATCAATTATTTTAACTGCATGAATAAACAAAGTGTATTCATAATCTGTCAATAATCCCTACAGAATGAGGGTCAACCCTGGAATATATCAAGGTTCATACATATTCATAACACTGTCTTTTAAAAAAAGTAATCATAAGTACAGTCAAGGCAAGAAGCTTCAACAAGCCTTAGTAGATTGATTATGATATGGAAGATAGGCTAATCCAAAGAATCTCTTCTCTCTATATGGACTAGCTTAAGGGTGATTTTTAGGGGTATAATTTCAACCACTAGAATCAGACATATCTATGCTTAAATTTCCATTTTACCAACCAATCACCTATGTGACTAGAATATATATTCTAAATTTTTTTAAAACTTTTTTCACCATGAAATCTGGAGAGTACTATTTCAGAGATTTGTTGAAGTATTTACGTGATAATATAAAGTGATTGATACAATATCAGATGCATATTAAGACTTCCCAAGAAAGTAATCATAATTACTAATATGTATTAACAACATATAATTTTGCTTCTTTTTCAAAACAGTTGAAAAAGAAAACAACTTTTATATAGAGACCTCAATAGCTAGAGTGACCATAGAATTTATTTTTCAAATCAGTACAATTTGAGAGTGAAGGGAACACTATTAGTACTTTTACTACAAAGACAAAGTTTTATGTTAGTCTTCGATCACAAGAGGAAAATCAATCAATCAATAAAAAGGCATAAAGCTATAGTGCATGTGAATGTTACAGTCTGTTATCAACATTATGCATTTTTTGATATAATCATCCTCTGAAATACCAAATCTAAAATTGATAAGTTACAGAAAAGTATAGGATTTTAAAATTATCAGTGAAATATTTTTCAATAATAAATCCTGAAGGAAGATTTAATTTTCCTATGCAGAATAACTCCCTTAGTTGATTAGAAAACATGAACACTTTATTTATTGTCTTTCTTACTTTTATCAACTGTAAAGTAGAAGTAGCAATATCCTGGCCCTGGAGATTAGTTTGGGAATGTATAGGGAGTAACTCATGGATATTTAGATCTTTTGCCAGGAAAACTAGAATACCAACGCTCTCCTTTCTTTTGTACTTATTGCCATAACATTATGAGAACTGAAAGTGCCCAAATAATGCCTGTATTTGGAACCATGAGGGGAAGTGCTTAGAACTCTAGGGAAGCTACAGTATGGGACAGAATATTTTTTTTTTTCTGAGAGAGGGGTTACATAGGGTTGGTTTGTCTTCTAGTCAGCAGTGTGGGACCTACTTCCAACTTATTTCCGCTAGGTAGGTTTCCAAAATCTATGTCCTTTTGTAAGAGTCCATTATCTCATGATCTTGCCTCTACCGTTTTAATTACTCTTCTGCTATATCTTTTTGAACTTAACCCGCCTCTTCTCCAATAGTTTTTCCCTTCAACTCAAGAATGTTGGGTGGTTGACACTGATACTACGTAGATCAGCAACCCCAAACCACCCCAGATCAGCACCAAGGATCCGTTTCATAGAAGACAATTTTTCCACACATGGCAGTTCAGGGGTATGGTTTTGGGATGATTCACGTGCATTACCATGTATTGTGCACTTTATTTCTATTATTATTGCATTGTAATACATAATGAAATAATTATACAACTCACCATAATGTAGAATCTAATGCCATCGCTGACCTGATGGGGTGGAGCTCAGTGGGGGATGCAAATGATGGGGAGCGGCTGTAAATACAGATGAAGTTTTGCTTGCTCATCTGCAGCTCACCTCCTGCTGTGCGACCTACTTCCTAACAGGGCCACAGGCCCGTACCCGTCCATGGCCCCGGGGTTGGGGACCCCAGATATAATTATTATTATTCTTTGCTGAGAGACCACACTGGCACATAATTTCATTGCTATGTTTTCTAATCTGTTCATTATAGAATAATTTCGTATAAGAAACATTAATGCGTCATTCAAATTTCTCCATTACTATTTTCACTAAATTTTATAAATCTTTGTTATTTTCAGTTCCTACAAATTAAAAATAACATTGACTCACTTACAATTATGTAACAATCTGTGACAGAATTAAAGGCAGAGTCTATGTCTACAAGCACATCTTCCTTCCTGTTACCATCATTTACTGTTTAAAATTAAACTCAGCTGAAAGCAAGGCCATACAACCTCTTCAGGGAGAAAGAAGGGATTGGTAAGGGATTGAAAGGTGAGATTAAGCTTTAAATTTCAGTTTCTTTCATATTGAAGCAGTGGTTTGGGAAAGAAAGAATTGGACACTATTAGAGTCCTTGGTTCATGTAAGGATCGTCCCCACAAGGCTGAAAGAACTTTGAAATAGATCAGATCCCTTCCCAGTCCCCAAACCTACTCATCTCCAGCCCTGAACAAAGACCACAGGGTGCAAATAACACAGAAAGCGATGATAGAAACTGTGAGTGTTCCGGAATATCATGGGGCCCTGCTCTGTTTACATCTGGAATAAAATTCCCATAGCTAGAGGTACTTCCTCGAATTGATGTGAAATAATTATCTCCAGAAAATTACTATTAAAATATACAAATGGTTCAGCCCTCATTAACACACTGTCACAGTTTACTTTATCAAATTAAGGAGTCGCTGCTCTCAGGGCTTTCCAAATAAATGAAAAAAAATGTCAGTTTTGCTTTGGGAAATTGAAAAAAAATCTCAAACATGGCTGTGGGTAAAAAAAGACGGTGTACAAAGGGGTCCGCAGCGGAGCCTGACCTCATGAGGGTTGTGAGAGAAGCTCAGTGCCTACCTGAGGTAGGCAGCCTGCCATGAGTCTAAAAGCAACTCTAATTTTTTTCCCTGCAGTTTCACCTGCATTTGTTTCTGGTATGATCATGCTTATGATGTGTCAGGACATTTGAAATATTTCCTTCTGTATTTTAAAGGGGGTTGGAGAAGGAACATAGATCTGTAAACTTTACTATGCTGCAAAATTTCTATAGTAATTTTGAAATTTTTTGGTAGCAAAGGTGGTGAAACATTGGAATAAGATTTCAAAAGACATTATAAAATATTTTTTCCAAAAGTTTCATTTTATTAAGAAATCAGGAACTACAACTTTGTTTAGAGATCTTCCTGAAATTAAAGGAGGGAAAAAATTGTCTGTCAAGGCACTTCCTTTAAAAGCTGATTTCATAAGATTTTAGAAACTTGAATATATATATAAAATATATCCTTTTAATATTTATATGTTTTCAATGTGCATTTAACATTTATATGTGTTTAATGTAAAATAAATGAAAAAATATACTTAAGAGACTTCTTTCTAATCACCTAAATCTGAGGTTAAAGTTTAAGAAAAGCCCACGCATTGTTTTTTGGCCCAGTGGGATCATAACCATTGTAAAAATACATCTCAGGTGAAACTTTCTTTCAACATTCAATGCAGTAATATATCCAGACCATATGAAGATGTTTAACTGAGATATGGTATCATGAAGGATGAACTTATTATGTATTTTATTTCAACCTATGGAAGCTGGAAAATCTTTGTTAATTAAAGCAATTAGTGAGCTCATGTGTTTGCAATTATTCTTCACAGGTGACCGTAGAAGAAACATTACAGTATATCACATTTACGTAACTGCTTTGTGTGTCAATTATACAACACTTTTGAAAATATAATTATTATAGTTGGAGTTGTTTATTTATCTATTTCCTGCTTTTTCTTGTCTCTTACTTGTAAATGAAATGGTAATACTGAATCTATCATGCAAATCATACTGTCCTGTTTTCATTTACCTTTAACCTTAAATCATTTTCAATATGATTAAATGAAAACCAATACTATATATCAATGTTATCATCAACTCTTTAATTATGTGATATTCCCACTTAATTATTTAAGGATGAGTTAGGACTATAAACTATTGCACATGGCAGGAGAATCTGAAGTCACAATCCAGGTCTACATGAAGAAATTATAATAACTAAGTACCCACTGGTATCTGATCCCAAACTCACCAATTACCCATTTTGACAAGATGCTAACAAATGCTTTAAGAGTTGAACAACTAATACTTTCAAATAAAAGCAAATAACTTTGCATCAAATCTACATTAAACCAAAGCTACTTTTTTTAGGGGACTTTGAATGACTATAAATTATTCAGAAAGTAACACCAATATTGGTAACTTAGTGAAACAAAATTATCAACAGTTTCAAAAATAGAGATGCCTCTTTTCTTTAGATCAGATAAATAGATATTATCATGTCAGCAAGAAAACAAATGCATTTTTTTATTCTTGTAAAGCAGACAATTGAGAAAAAGTCTGGCTATAGGCCAACATAATAATTGGGTATCTCCTATTTTATTACTTATGCTGAATTATCTCCTTACTGTGACAAAACATACTAATAAAGATTACAGGATTATAGTGAAAATTACATGGACAACTTTGTAAATTTTAACACTTACAGAACAGCCTTCAGAGTAATAGGCAATTCAGAATGTAACTACTGAAAATAGCTGTCATGGAGTTGGCTACTCTGCAGGGTTATTTGTTACCATTTACGGAAATATTTTACTTTATATCCTATGATAAGGATTGTGTCTTCCATTTAGGATGTTTGGCATTGCTTTTTTAATGACTTTGTTTAAGGAAGTTTCAAGTAACTTTGTCACCATATTATCCCATCATCTGGATTATCTGATATTCAGTTATCTGAACTAAAAATGGTAAATATTTAATTCTATCTAATTCAGTTCCTTCTGCCTATGACAATTTAACAAAACTGTAAAATACAATGAACTTAATCTCATAACTACAGAGAAGGCACCCTAGTATTCTGAAAATTAGTGCAGTCATAAGATGTCAGCATTTTGAACTCTGTTCACCGGTGGGATCAGACTCGTGTGTCTTGTAGACAAATTGCATTAACAAGTTTGATATGTTGTGATTAACTGATGTGCACTCTTAAGACTAGATGAAGTATAGTGCTAAAATTATTTAATAAGCAGAGAAGAAGATTAAGAAAAAGGTTAGAAATTAAATAACACTGTTTTAAATCTTTTTTCAACATCATGGGGTTTGTTCATTAAATAGGGAAAGCAAGGGATGGGTTGGGAGGTCATTTAATTAAGAGATCTCAGGAATGCTCTAAGATATTTCTTAATATGAATATTGAGCAACTTGGCATAATCATGAGCCTTTGCTGAAATTGTCCTTTTTGTTTCTTATGGATGATGATGGAATAATACTATGACACATTAATTAACCCCTGCCATACTTAGAGCACCAAGGGATGCTGCACATCCTACAGAAGAAGTGAAAGACAACATGTAAGGATATACATAAGTAAAACAATTTCATAACTACATAATAAAAATGTTCAAATTTAAACTATGGGCAGAAAAATCACAGTCATGGCCTGATGATACCCTGAGAACAGCTATATGGGTCTATTTTTTTTTTCTGTATGTTGGAATACATACAGAATACTATACATGCCCATAGTTGGAAAAGAGTTTTCAGGAAAGTAAAAATTCTTCTTCATTTCAGGCTATGTGTTATTTTGGGGACATATTTGAATAAATTGTTCTATTGCATTTAACTCATTTTGTTCTTCTAGCTAACATAGTAAAATATCTAATATTTAAACATTAGTAATTAAATATCATGAAATGTAATGAGAATGGCAAAGTCCATACTCTTATGTTTTTGTTAAGTCCCACTCTCAATTATAATAAATTATATAAAATAATAATAAATTATACATGAAGTAACATGTTATCAAACCAATTTGAAAATGCTCTGTTCAATTTTCATAATAGGGTATCTTTTATATATGAGTAGAATAGGAAAGGCAGTGATAAGGTGAAAAGTAGGACACAGATTATTTCAAAATTTCAATAAAACTAAAATAATTGGAGCCCTAATAGTTTTGAGCCCCTTGACACAATTTCTGACCATTTAAACTTAGGCTACGATTGTTTTGATCACAGATAGGGAAAGACTCTGGCAAAGTAGTATTGCTGAGAGTTTTCAGAATCCTTTATCTGACACTGTAACCAAAATATGAGTGATGCCATAGTAGGTTTGAATTCCAAGATAGTCAGTTTGCAATGGGAAGAACTCTCCCTGCCAGCCGTGCATTCTGGGTAATAGTGCTTTAAATAATGGATGTAGTCAAAACAAATTTAGATACTCTGATTACTTTACCCTTCAGGGTAAGGAATTTTATTTGAAAGTGTTCTTTTTAAGCATTGAAAAAATCTTTAAAGTGTAAATAAGCCTTGAGGAGTTATTTCAAGTAATGACACAGCCTGAAAAGAACTGAAGCAGCAAAATTCCATGTCTGAAGTTTAGATTGATTGTCACCATGCTATAGACTTTTATTGCCTCTCTGGAACAAAGGAAAGATCACCTTTTAATGTGAAGTTATAATTTAATTTTCTTAGCTGATGTAACTATTTTTCTGACTTTTAATGAACCCAAGAAAACGCTTAATGTTTATATATGTCTTTGGATGTTATATATGTCCATAGCCTGAGCCAATAAAAATGGATTGCTGAGTTCAATAAAAATTAAATGGTACTAGTTTTTCCTTTTATCTTATCTAAATTATTTTAGATAAAAATAGGAGAGATTTTCTATAAAAAAAGGAGAGGCAATAGAGTCATTGTTATCCTTTGCTAGGCTGTTTGGCTGTGACAGCATGGAGATTGGATACCAGCTGCTTACAAAAAGAATCCACTGGAAAGTCCACTGGAGACATTGGACCTAGACATTTTGAGGCCCATAAGATACATCATCTCCCTAGGTTAATTTCAAAGTAGGCTGTTTTGTCACAAATATTTATATAAAATATGTATGAGTCATAATAACATAGTAATTCTCAGAATATTCTAAATTTAAAGTTTAATTTGCCATTAAACCATTTAATTCTTTGTAGTCTACTCAAATTCATACAAGGTTTGAATGTCTGTGCAGCAAAGTTGTATTTTGTTTTACCCCTCATATTTAGAAAGCAATGTGATACTTTCAGTTAATCTGATTTTATTAAGTAGTTCTAGTTAATATTAACTATTTTAATAAATAAATCTTTAGTTTTTGAATTTTCTTTGTAAAAGTATGGTACTATCAGGAAAAAGAGGAGATCATCAACGGTTCCATGAGATGTGTCAAGGTTTGCTATGCAAGTAATTTGTGGTCTGTTAATTTCCCCTGGTACATGAAATGGAGTAATCCTATGGGAAATGACTCATAATAAGAAATTCCATATATTGGCATCTTCAACTTAAAAAAAAAATTGGCAAAAAAATACATTTAGTATGCATGAGTAGTAAAGGATACAGTAATCACAAGAACGAATGCAATAAGATTTGCATGGTATAATCCGAATGCAAGAGTTCTTGGTGTTTCATGAAAAGAAAGAAAACTATATTTAATTTTAATTTTTATATTTTTCTTTCATAACTTTTGCTCACAAATAATTTATTTTTGGCGTTCTACTATAAAACCTTAGCAGACACATAGTATTTAGGCATTTTAAAATTCTTTATTTTCATTGGAAGCATGGCTGTGATAACTTTCTTTTCTTTAAAAAATTATGTTCCCTCAACTATCTACCATCATAGTTTGAAGTGGCTAAATAACACATATTATGGACTCGCAAATTAGGGCTTTATATCCTTGAAATCCTAGTTACAAATTTGAGCTTGACCACACTAAATAAGAGCAATTGTGTTTCTCACTTAGTTCAACTTCAACCAATTTTTTTCCTAAAGACAGTTGTGTAAAAAAAAAATACAATTTAATCAGCCTTGATCCGTAACAGTTTCCAGAAATTAACTTGGTACATTTTTAAATTGTTTTATATGTGCAATTGCAAGCTATTGCTTTGATTACTCAAGTTGCTAAGTGCTGCTGACTGTGGATGGACACCTTTGTTTACTGGCATAGAGCAGTGTCTTCTCACTGGGCAACGTGACCCATGGGCCATAAATGCTTCAGTGGATGCAATGACTTCTCTACAGGCATGCCAAGCAAGGCAGGTAAAATAGAGAAATACATGGCCAAGACCATAGCAACTACTCTGTAGAGAATAGAGGTAATTATCTGGCAAATTCAGTCTACCACCTAAAATGTTTGAAAATCTTGTGATTAAAAAAAACAATAAATTAACTCAGTTCCCAACATTTATCCCCAAGTATATTTAAATTGTATTTACTCACACCCCAACATCCTTTTCTTAAGGGTATGTATATTGTTTCAAATTATGATTTGTGTATATATTATAGCCTAGACTTTATGAGGGCATTGGTAGACACATTAAGGGAAAGTAGAGACTAGATATTTTTTATTTATTTGTTTCTTTAAGGCCACATCCTACAGTAGAAGAGACTAGATATTTTTTACAAGGGTATTCACTATTAATAACTGGAATAGAGGACTCAAATTTCAGAATATTGTGTTTTCTCTTGTTTTGTTGTCTACCGACATGAAAAACATGTGACAAAAAGTCATTCTGTGTCTATACATCTATAAAACAGGTCCTGATGTTTCCCTCATTCTTACCTTTTTAGTGGAATGATGCTATGCATGCAAACAACCTTAAATACAAAATTTCAATAGTGAAAGAAACCAGGATTTTCATGAAGAAAAAATGTGCAATATTTTCTTATGGTGGGCTATTTGACATCTCTACAGTGACAAACAAGGAATCAGTATAAATTAATGGAACTTAATGCTAAACAAATAATAAATTTAATAGGAGTAAGAGATGTTACTCCATATAAAGTAACAAGTTTAAGTTAGTCATCTTGAAGTCTATGCACTTATTTTTTTAAATTATATTGTCTTTGTTCATAATTTTTTTGGATTTTTTTTAAAGAAAAGAGATACTCTTTTAATTTTGTATAGCTATCCTAATGTTTTTGACTATGTATGGGTTTTAAATTGAACATTTATTTTAAGTTAATTGTAAATTCATATGCAATTTTAAGTATAACACAGCAAGATCCCTTGTACCCTTTATCTAGTTTCCCTCAATGTTGACATCTTACACACTATAGTATAGTATCACTAAGAGGATACTCACATTGGATGCAGTCAAGGTATGGAAGAGTTCCTTTACTACAAAGATTCTTCATACTGCTGGTATGTAGCCATATTCACTTTCCTTCTGGTCCCTATCCTGACAACCACTAATCTCTTCTCTGTTTCTCTAAATTTTGTCAATTTCAAGAATGTTATATAACTGTATGCAACCACTTGAATTTGCCGTTTTTTCCCCACTAGGCATAATACCCTTCAAATCCATCTGAGCTGTTCATGCATCAATAGTTTGCTCCCTTTTTATTGCTCAGTAATATTCTATGGTATGTATATATACATGGCATGTATATATCACACTTTGTATATATCATGCTTTGTTCAACCTTTCAACTCTTGTAGAAAATCTGGACTCAGCCTTTTCTGACACCACCCTAAAGGGAGAATTACATGACATGCTACAACCTATCAACAGTGGAAATCTATGCTGCCCATTTGGCCTTTGCTGTTGGCATGGGTGAAGATGGGCCATGGTCTCTTCTGCGATATTTTCTAAAGTATGGTAATTATTATCCAAAACTTGTTTTGCTAGAATGGCCCTTTCAGGGTACTTTGGCTTAAAAGAGGCTTTTGTCAAGTCTTTTTATTTTTCTTGTACTTGTTCATGTTTTGGGATTATTGGCATTTTTAGCTCCAAGCCTGAGATATATGAAGCAAAAAGAAAACCTAGGGAACTCACTACCACGTTGTTCTTTGTATCCTGAGGTCTGTAGCCCATCTGTCTTCTCTCTACTTTTTAGAGTCTTCTAACATTTGTTTTAAATATAATGTTCAAGGATTTTAGTTATATTTATTGGGAAGGATAGGGGAGAGCATGTCCACTCTATCTTTCTAGAAGTAAAAGAACTGGATTTCCTTTGTAGGGAGTAAATTAAAAGATCTTTTAGGAGGCACAGAGAAATAGTATTTCGGTTTTTATAATCATAATTCAAAGTTGAGGTGATGAACAATCTTAGGATTGAAGTATCTACTGAGGAGTAGAAACATAGGTCTTCTGCTCAGAGAATGGAGCAGGGCTGGAAATATCAACTTGAAATCTATTTGAATATTAGTAATTAGTCAATTGTGGAAATGATTGAGATTACTAAAAGAATAGGTAGAGAAAGAAAAAGAAAAAATACAAAATGTTGAAGATAGACTGTAGTAAAATAAATGAAGAAAGAAAAGTAAGAAAAATAGATTTTGTGTTTTTCCAAAATCTATACAAAAATAGAAAATCCCATTCTTTTACAGTATTTTCTAAACATAGTTTTACAAATACATACTAAAAATTGATAAGCATTTTTGATGATAAACTAGGATCTGTTCTTCAAAGAACAATATTTGTCAATTTTTGGTATATTTAAAAAAGGTACCTCAGGCTTTAAAGACGTTAAAAAGGGGAGCCACACCCACCCGCCCACCCACACACACACACACACACACACACATTCAAGATATTGCAACAACATGGAAATAAGCATATACTCTATTTCTCAGTCTCTTTATATTACAGTGCATCATTTTAGTGGTTGGTAATATGACATCCTGAGTGGGAAGGCAAGACAGATTCATTCATTTAGACTTGTTTACTTCTTTAATTCTGTAAAATGATATGTTTACTCTTCACATCAATAGCAGAAAAATACCCTTGGTCTTGAAATCAACTTTAATTCTCAAGATAAATACATTGAAAGACATGTTTACTATTTCTCTTTCATGAAACTTCAGCTTATTGCCAGTAAAGGCATAATTTTATAAACCAACAAAGACAAAGAGAACAGGAGAGAGGGTGACAGCAGATGGGAGATGTCAGTGAAATTACGGAAGAATAAATTAGTTTAGAGTGGTAACTGATTTACAAGAGCAGTGAACATTGAAACCTAAATGCTTAAGGAAAAGCCACACCACAGAGAATCAAGTTGGACTGTTATGTGATACTCAAGAAAGTTTTACTTATTGGAATGAACAATGTCTCAAGAGACAAGAATAAATGGTACAGCTGAAAAACAGGATAGTTAGTTAAAAGTCTATGTAAGCACAGTAGAAATTCTAGAATTCTTATTCTATCCCTCCAAATCCAGGCACCGAACACTCCCCAATGTAGGAGAATGATATTTCATGATTTACTCCAAAAATTATCAGTTCCCATCAGATTACCTAAAATGAAACCCCTTTTCATTTAGCCTCATCCATGCACATAAATCTCCAGTTATATTTAAAGACTCACCAGAAAGTTTAGTAAAATCTTTTATCATAAAAGTCAAGGATGAAGAAAACAGAGAAAGTGAACAAAAATAACCAGAAAAGACATAACAATGCAGAGAGCAGAAACTATACATATATACACACACATATATATATACACATATATACTTATATTATCTGTGTATATATTACATATAATTTAATTATTTTCTATTCTCAGAAAGAGAATAATTATATAAATCTATATGCATCTATACACACATTATTATCCTTAGAGAGATAATAGAACATACTGCACTCATGAAATATGAAGAAGATATCACAAAATTAAGAATAATCAGAACTAGAAAGAACTTATGAAAATTTTTAAATATAATGAGAAAATGTTAAAAAAGATTAGCAGGACAGTTGAAGGTAAAATTCAAGAAGTCACCTGAAACATAGAACTAATGGACAAGGCAGTGAACAAAAGAAAAGACAGGAAAATAAAAATTTTTTTTAAAATTTTCAGTTTCTAACAGGAGTCTTAAACACATACACACAAAAATAGAAGAAATGATCAAATAAATATTCAAGAAAATTTCGTAGGACTCCAAGATGCATTCTTATACTAAGGGACCCACAGAATCAGCAAATCAATGAATGCCAAAAAGAAAAGGGTCACACTAAGGTATCTCATATACCTTATATGAGATATAAGGAATTTGTCTTTATAAAGGAAAGACAAATCCCTTATGTATCCCAAATTGTTACTATGGAGCATAGTGCTAGAGTGTAAAAAACTTCAAGACACTAAACAAAAAGACAATTACAAACATTGATGCTGCTAGTGTGAAAGTGAATGGCAGGATAACAAATCTTACTACAATTCAAGAGGGCTCCAATTTTTAGATTTCAACAAAATTGATTAAAACTTAATTAAGTTGACATGGTAGATCATGAAATCAATTTTTATGATATTTTAGTATGCTATTTTGACTATTAAAACTCTATATTATAAAAATAATTGAGTGCCATCACTGTGAAAAAAATTCTGACCAGTACTATTTACATTTATATATGAAAACAGTTCTTAAAACTTTCATCAATACAAACAAAAGGTAGGAATAAAATTCATAATAAAGCCTGGACCATTCTACCCAAAGTAATATTCATTCACAGATGATATGCAACTTATTTGGGGGAAAAGGGGAAGTGGGGTGTATTTGCAACACAATGTTAATTCTTCATGTTTAAAAATTATCTATTTGGTTTCTACTTCTGGCTATAGTGGAGTAGGTGGTTCAAATCGATCTTCTCTCATTAAACAGCTACACAAGCTGGACAAAATATTTTGACATATCTTCCTGAACACTGTGTTTGAGGGCGTTACAGGGCAACCAAGGCTGTGAGGAATTGTCACATCAGGCTCCAGGAAGGGAGAAAAGCCCAGAGAGGTTAAGTTCCCATTTGGGATGACTTTTTAACTGCAGGCATTTATGTGTTCCCATAGTGTAAGGAAAGTTGTGTGAGAAATTCCAAAAAGCTAAGCAGAGCTTTTAATAGACTTGCTTGTTTGAAGGGACAAAATTTAGATTCCAGGGCCTGGCAAGAAAAAGTTTCATTATTAATGACTCTCTCTTAAATCTCATCTCCTCTTGAACACTCAGCTTTCTTTTTAATTTCTTAGTATAGTGCTGTCAACATAAAAGACAGCAGCAAGATAGGGCAACCCAGGACACCCTATGTGAGAGGCAATGGGAAAGGTAAGTACATGGGTAATCTAAATTAATACCTACTCATAAAAAACAGTAAAACAAGAATTAAAATAACAAGATTTAAAACATATGCCAACAATAATATAAAACACTCATCAATATCAACCATATGCTCTGTCACAAAAGAGATCCCAAAAATGTCAATGTTACAAACAATAGTAAGAATGTTCTTCATACTTTTCTTTTAATTAAGGAAACTATATGCTAATTTTTAAGTACTTTGTATTAAGTCTTAATATTGTTTCAGATTTAAAATGAGTGTAAAATCCTATTTTTCTGGTTAATAAATATAGATATTATAACAAGAAAAAGACAAAGTAAATGGATGGATATTTATTTTTACCCCTAATAAAGAAAATTTTTATTATTCTTACTATTAGATATGAAATAAAAGTTTCTTTGACAATCTTTTCCTTATACCTCAATCAGCTTATAAATAAACTTGTGATATTTTCTTAAAGTTGAAGAAATGAATCAGGATATTATAAACCCATATCTAAATACAAACCTAAAAATTATCCCTAAAAACATTTATGGTGGCAATCATTGATTCAAAGCACTGATTCACCAGCTTTTTATCTTATTCCAAAACAAAACACATGTGTGGAGAAAATAATGAGCAAGTAAAACTTATTCTCCGTGATAATTAGATATTTAATAAATATTTAGAATATGTGATACAAATTTTGAGAGGGATAATTTCTAAATCCAATGTGTATTGACTTATCCAAATTAGAAATTGGCCTTATTTCCAGTTAAAGACTTGAGGGGAAACCAGATGAACAAGAAGCCAAAAAGAAATTAAGTCAATCAACTTCCAAAGTAGGATTTATGAAATTTGAGATTAGTTTTTACAAAGAGTCTCAGGATACTTTATTATTAAAGTCTTAATTTCTAAAATATAATTAGACATATTTATATACCATAATAAAAAGGGAAAGCAAGACATTAAGGTGAGGACCACTTGGTTGGTATTAATTGATAAATAGAGATGTAACTGGCCTGGTGAGTTAGAGTTGTTCAGGGAGAATACTACACATCATTTAAACATGGTCTCTCTATAAAGATAAAGCGTGCCTCTCACTTAGCTTAGGATGGGATATCATTCAGGACTTGTTTTTGCCAAGTTATGCTAATCGGCCCTGGGAGAGTTTGACAACTTTCATCACTGCCCCTCTTCTCACCCCTCCACACCAATTATTATTTAAATCCTTTGGTGTTTGTACTACTCTAACTAGATTCCAATGATTGGTCCTTGTGCTTGTCACACTGCTTTGTGCCTTCTGAGACAGGCTGTTATAACAATATTTGAGATAATTTGTATAACGTAGTGGAGGCCGACTGTCACACATGTATAAGGCATGAGGTCAAGTAGTTTAAAATGGGGAGCTTTTATTTTTCTCTGCAAATTAGTAAGCGTGATAATTTACAAAGAATAAGGGCAAGGTGGCTGGGTCAGATATTTGAAGAAAGTAAATATTTTAAACAGTTCAGAGAACCAGAGGGTGAATCAATTTAGAGAAATCTTGTGGAATTTCTGAATATTTTAATAAGCCCTGTTAAGTTTAATGAGGATAACTTTATAGTTCCCTGATTGAGTGATGATCTTTAGTAATCCTTGACAGCCCAGACACAACTGTAGACAAAGTGGAAATAGGGATTCCTCTAGAATTTAGGTTTTAGTCCTATAGACAGAAATGATGAATGGACAACTGAATGTGAGAATTTAACACATTGATGAAAGAATACATGAAATTATGTACAAATGAATATGAGTATAATTCCACAGAGCATTGTTCTAAGACCTGCAAAATTAGGATATCTGGAAAAATTGTGTTTGATTTCTTTTATTGTAGGGCAACTAATGACATAAATCACAAACGTCTTCAGGCTTCCTTTTCTCCCTATCAAATGCATTGTCCCATAATACCAAAGTGTTTATTCCTCTTGGTTCCAATGCTCTCCAGAAAGATAGGATTCTCTCTATTTCTGACTGTTTCTAGGCCCCTTAGTTAGTGTGAATCTATCAACAGTAGGTCACCTGGCAGTTTTTGCTGAGCCCTTCAGCCAATTCTTCACAAGTTATTAGAACTAGGAGCAACTTCAGTGTTCACCTCCATTTTATAGTTTTGCTCAGGGCATAAAATATGGCTTCCTGGGGACATCTTGTCAAATGTTTTTTGACTTCCTTAGAACACTAACATTTGTTTTCTCTATATTTTATAACAACTTGAGAAGTGGAAAAGCACAATTTGTAAAAGCAATAGTTTAGGCACAGAGGTTTAAAGAATTTATATGGTTCTCATAGATTTTCTTTTCAGCAAAGAAACCCATATAGCTTGGTTAACTTTACTAAAAATATTTGACAATCATAATTGGTTAATATCCAAAGAAGGAGAAAATATATTCCATGTTTATGTCAGGTGATAGTAAACCTAGTGCAGGTATTTCTTTAGGGTTGTCCTATAATTGAATTAAAAATAAAAAGTGTTTAATGAACAGGAAAAGCACAAAAAGGTTAATGGACTGGAAGTTCCTAAGAAGTCAAAGACAGAGGATGTTGGGGGGGGGAGTTGAGCAGATAGTCTATTGGGATTTGAGAGTATCTGGTGACAATTTAGAGGTTGTGAATGTGGGAGTTGATGACAGATGTTGGATAAAAGAAAATTCATTGAGGATAAGCAGGTCAAAGAGTTGAGAGGACAGGGTTTCAATGGGTCATCCATGTCTTGAATCTGCCCAGATTTATGGCAGTTTTTAAGATTAAAAATGTTTTAGCCAATATCTTCATTGAGTGAATGGATAAATGAATGAATGAATAATGCATTTGGAAACTTTAACTGAAGTTATATCTGCTAAATCAATTTACTTTTTCACTTATTGGGTAACAAGTATCATTAATTATCTGAACAATTCTAATTACCTTCTAAATTGACTGTGTTTAGACTTTTAGCTTTTTCCAAAATATTCCCCAAGCTGGCATTAGCTATTTTCTTAATGTGCTTTCTTATAAGATGACTTCCCATTTCCAAAAAATAAAACTCAATGCCCTTCACAATCTAATTCCAATTTAATTTTCCATTTCCATAATTTTTCATTATTATATTTCCCCTTTACTATCTCCTTATTAAACATCCATTACCCATTTCTTATTCTCACTGGACCATGTAAAATTTTATCCATTTTACAACATCTGCTTATCTTGTCCTTCTCGTATTCCTGGAACATGCCTCTGCAAGCATTTATCCATTCATTCAAAAATATATGTTGCACTATTAAGATAGGAAGGGTGGAGCAAGATGGCTGAATAGAAACCTCCAGTAATCATCTCTTGGTATGAACACCAAATTTTCAATTATCCAAACAAGAAATCACCTTCAGAAGAACAAGAAAATCAGGTGAGTAATGATACTTAGTTTTAATATTAAAACAAGGAAAGACATACTGAAGAGAGCAGAAAAGACAATATTCCATTGCCTCCGCCACCCGTCTCCTACCCGCTGGCAGCGCTGCATCAGCAAGCCGAATGGAGAGAGAATATGTGTGCCCAGAGAGGGAGAATGAAGTGATTGTGGGACTTTCCATTGAAACTCAGGGCTGCCTTGGCACGGGGGAACACAGCAAAGGGCAGAATTTTGCTGGTGTCCACAAAGGGAGCATTTAGACCAGCCCTGACATGAAGGAAATCCTCCACCCCAAAACCTGAGTTCCAGCTAGCAGCACCACCAGCTGACAAAATGTAGCCTAGGGTCTGGACTGGACTAAATTCATAAGGCAGTCTGGCCACAAAGGCTGCAGTCCTAGAACAATTCTTGTGGTTGTGCTGGCTCAGAAACAGTGGACTTGGGGTGAACATGACCCAGTGAGACACCAGTTCTGTATGTCATGTGCAAGAAATACATTTCACCCATAAGTGCACATATAGACTGAAAATAAAGATATGTAAAAAATATTCTATGTAAATGGAAACCAAAAAAGCATAGGTGTAGCTATACTTCTATTAGATGAAATAGATTCCAAGACAGAAACTGTACAAAGAACCAAAGAAGGTCATTATATAATTATAAAGGGGTAAATTCAGCAAGAATATATAACGATTCGAAATATATAGGCACCCAACATTGGAGCACCCAGATACATAAAGCAAATATTACAGAGCTAAAGAAAGAGATAGACCCCAATACAATAATAGCTGGAAACCTCAATATCCTATCTTTAGCATTGGACAGATTATCCAAACAGAAAACCAACAAAGAAACATCAGATTTAAGCTGTACTATAGACCAAACAGACCAATATATATTTATAGAACATTTCATCTAACAGCTGCAGAATACAGGTTCTTCTCCTCAGCTTATGGATCATTCAGGTGTTATGTTTAAGTCTTTAATCCATTTTTATTTGACTTTTGTATATGGCAAGAAATAAAGATCCAGTTTCATTTTTCTGCATATGCATTCCAGTTTTCTCAGCACAATTTATTGAAGAAACTGTCCTTTCCTCATTGTATTTTCTTGGTAACTTTGTTGAAACTATGAAACAACTAAAGGAAGGTGTTGAGATCATGCTTTAGGACACTGGTCTTGGCAAGGACTTCTTCAGCAATACCCCCAAAGCACAAGCAATCAAAGCAAAATAGGACAAATGGGATCACATGAAGCTAAAAAGCTTTTGCACAGCAAAGGAAACAATAAACAAAGGGAAGATACAACCCACAGAATGGGAGAAAATATTTACAAACTACCCATCTAGCAAGGGATTAATAACTAGAATATATAAGGAGCTCCAACAACTCAATAGGAAAAAAATCAAATAATCTGATTTAAAAATGGGCAAAGGATCTGAATAGACATTGCTCAAAAGAAGGCATACAAATGGCCAACAGTAATATGAAACAATGCTCAACATTGTTAGTCATCAGAGAAATGCAAATAAAAACTACAATGAGTTATCATCTCACCCCAGTTAAAATGGCTTTTATTAAAAAGACAGGCAATAATGAATGCTGACAAGAACATAGAGAAAGGGGAATCCCTTACACTGTTCACAGAAAGACAAATCTCACCTCTTCTCATGCATTTGTGAGAGCTAAATATTAAAAACAATTGATTTCATGGAGACAGAGAGTAGAATGATGGTTTCCAGAGGCTGGGATGGCTAATAGGGAGAAGGGCATAAAGTGGGGATGGTCAATGGATACAAAAATATAGTTAGCTAATTAGGCAGAATGAACAATATTTGATAATACAATAAAGTCTCTATAATCAAGAGTAAGTTAGGGAATACTTTTAAATAACCAAAAGGGTGAAATTGGAATGTTTCTAATACAAAGAAATGTTAACTGTCTGAGGTGATACATGCCTCAATTATTCACATTTGATTAATTCACATTACATGCCTGTATTAAAACATCACATGTACCCTATAAAGATATACAACTATTATGTAACCACAATAATCAAATATATATAAAATAAGTTATAAAAGCAAGAATAAATCAAACACAAAATTAGCATAAGAGAAGAAATAATAAAGATCAGAGCAGAAACAAATGAAATAGATTCTAAAAAAATACACAGTATAAATGAAGCAAAATGTTGTTTCTTCAAAAAGATAAACTAAATTGATAGACTAAAAAAGAAAATAAGATAGAAGACCCAAATAACAAAATCAAAAATGAAAAAGAAGACATTGCAATGATATCAGAGAAGTAAATAATCATCAGAGATTATTATGAACAGCTTATACACTCACAAACTAGAAAACAGAGGAAATGGATAAATTCCTGGAAACAAAAAACCTTTCAAGATTGAACCAAGAAGAAATAGAAAACCTGAACAGACCAATAACAACCATCAATATTGAATCAGTACTTTAAAAAATATCCCAACAAAGAAACACCTAGGACCAGGTAAGATTCATAGCCAAATTCTACCAAATGTACAAAAAAGAACACACACCAATCCTCCTGAAACTGTTCCAAAAAACTGAGGAGGAGGTAATTCTCCCTAACTCATTCTATGAGACCTGCATACCCTGATACCCAAACTAGACAACCACACAACAAAAAAAGAAAACTAAAAATCGATATCCCTGATGAACATAGATGCAAAAATCCTCAATAAAATACTAGCAAATGGAATCCAAATGGAAATGGAAAAAAGAGCCCAATAGCCACAGCAATTCTAAGCAAAAAGAACAAAGCCAAACACATTATATTACCTTACTTTAAATTATATTACATGGCTCTAACCAAAACAACACAGTACTGATATAAAAATAGACACATAGATCAATGGAACAGAATAGAGAACCCAGAAATAAACACTCCTATCTAAAGCCATCTAATGTTTGACAAAGCTGACAAGAACATATATTGCTGAAAGAACACTCTCTTCAATAAATGCTGCTAGGAAAATTGGATGGCTATATGCAAAATAAATGAAACTGAACCCCTGTCTCTTGCCATATACAAAGATCAACTCAAGGTGGATTAAAGAGTTTTTCTGAAACCATGAAAATACTAGCGGAAAACTCTTCTGGACATTGTTCCAGACAAATAATTCACGACTAAGAGCTCAAAAGCACAGGCAACCAAAAAAAAAAAAAAAGTAATAGACAAATGAGACTTAAGTAAACTAAAAAGCTCCTGCACAGCAAAAGAAATAATCAATGGAGTGAACAGAGTGCCTACAGAATGAGAAAAAATACTCGCAAACTATGCATCTGATAGGGGACTGATATACAGAATATACAAAGAACTCGACTCAAGAAAAAACCCACAAATATTCACATTAGAACGTGGGCACAGAACATGAATACACATTTTTCAAATGTGCATGGTGAGGATACACAGATACTTCCAAATAGTAGTTAATTCCTGGTTATCTTCTCCTGGTAATGAGAGAAGGTCATGCTGAGGTAATGAGGAATCAACTGTACCTACAAAATTGTATTTCTTTCCAAAAAGAGGTATAAAATCAATCTGAAAAAATGATAGCATTTGGCATACCTGATTGGTGGGTAGTCTGCATATTTGTAATATCTCAAAAATGATTTTTAAATCAAACTTGGTGAACTAGCTTTAAAAACTGTTCCTTGGGGCAAGAGGAGATTGTTACTAATAGTATCTTCTTTAAATGCACTAATACAGCAATAGAAAAGTTGGTATTTCCCTACATACATTCAACATATGCACATAATTGTTATTGGTGTATTGAGATAGAATAACCTTAAATTAAGCAGAAAAAAAAAGACATTGAAAAATCTTCCCAACTGCAAAATTAGAAGACTTTAGAGATTTAGAAACAGATGGTAACCAACTAAATTTTAGAGTTGTATATGCTATCCTAGCCAGAGATCAGTTCAAATAACCAAATTCCTCCTGAGGTACCTCCAAATATTTGTGAAAGGTAACTCTAAAAATACTTAAATAGCTATAAAAATGCTAGGAATGGGGAAGCATTTCTAATTCAAACTGCCATCAGTGGTTTTTGTCAAATACTTAACTTTCCTTTAGGACAAAGTGTCTGCCATACAAATGATCCCAGTCACAAATATTCAGAATGTGGTTGCACTAACCGAAAAAATCTGACTTTAGCAGAAATTAGTATTTTCCAAACTATTGCCATATGTTAGGCTTAAAGGATCTTTGTAAATTAATTATTTAGTATTTTTACACAAATGACTTTATCTACATGATAAAAGGAAAATGAGCAAACCATAAATTCATGTTTTCACATGTTATGAAGAGCTCAATTAAAATGCAGAAATACATGCACTGTAACAACATTTAACTCTGAGTTATAGATATAGATACAGATAGCATTAGAAATGTATAAGTGAGTTTTACTTTTCTTTTTCTCTTTTGAACGACCACCCAGACTAATAAGAAAATCAGTGTTCCATGAATTAGCTACATAAACTCAACTGATCAGTTGACCTCTTGGTGGTCCATCTCTGAGGTGTCTTGTGATGCGTCAAATCCTTGCATATTCCACTCCCCTTGAGTGTAGGTAGAGTCTGTGACTTGCTTCTATCAAATAGAATATGGCAAAGCTGATAGCCACTTTGTGATTGTGTTATGCTTTATATGACTCTATCTTAGCAAATGGTAGCGAGAGTCTAAGATTGGGCTTGAAGAAGTAAGCTGTCATACTGTGAGAGGATCCATAAGAGAGTCTGTGAGAAGGCTCATGGGAGGGCCTTCTGGCAAGGAACTATAGCACCCTTAAGAACCCAGAGTGGCCCCTGGCTGATAGCCAGTAAGAAAGGAGATGTCAGGCTTACAACTGCAAGGCATTGAATTATGCCAACAACCACAAGAGATTTGAAGAATACACCAAACTTCAGAAAGGAAGGCAGTACAGACAACCCCTTGATTGTAGCTTTGTGCAGAAGAACCAGTTAAGCTGTGCCTGGACTCCAAATCTGGGACTGTGAGATAATAAATGTATGCTGTGTTAAGCACGTAAGTTTGGGTAATCTGTTATGTCAGAGATAACTTAAACGCTCCTCCATTTGTGAAAGGTTTGGATTATCAGTGATTCTCAATTCTGAGTGGGCATCACAATAACCCATGTACTTTCTAAAATATACAGGCCTGAGTGAGTTGGTTAATCATAATTTTGAGAGATGAAGTTGAAATATATTAATTTTTTAAAGATTCCTCAGTGCTTCTGATGACACTGATCTGATACCTAAGGTCCTTTCTAGTTAGAAATGTGTTTATAAATGACATTTGGCATCCAAATTTTGCTGCATTTACTTCTCATTTTGTGGAAAGTAAATCACACATGATATTTTCTGTGGCTTCAGAGACCAATTTTAAAAACACAGAAACAGTTGAGCTTGATAAATGTATCTATTTTTGGCAATTTTCCAAACCAATGTGTCCTCGATCAATATGTGGTCATTTTCTTTCCCTCTTAAGAAGAGAGACAGAGAGACAGAGAGAGAGAGAGAGAGAGAGAGAGAGAGAGAGAGAGAGATGGAGAGAAACACACAAATACAGAAATTTTATAATTACCTACATAAAAATAGTGGCTACAATGAAGTTCGCAGAGGCAAAATGCATATCTTAATATTCTGTTTCCTTGTTTCCTTGCCCCTAAAGCCAGAACTTTCTCTCCCATTCCAACTTCTTCTGGACAAAACTCTTATATTTTCTACTGACTATTTTTTGTACTGATACCTGAGAAAAGCTCTGTTGCTCACCATCATCATTAATTTATAATGAAAGAGGAAAATATAGGTAAGGAGAGGAGAAAGTAAACCCTGCAGAACTCTCAGCTATCAATTACAGTTCAATCTTACTTATCTTTAAAAAATAATGACCCACTGGAACAGAAACTAGAGAGATTTGCCTCCCTCCATTCACTTCTAATTTATATTTGTCCCAAAGCCAAGGCACTGTAGAGAAAGGTTGTAGAAACTGTGGGGCTAGAAGGATTGATTTTTGGTTTTCGTCTTTAAGAAAGAGGGTAACAGGAGCAGACAGAGTGTCGATGGTAACTTACAAGGGCATACACCTTGGGTTTGATCCTTGGTTTGATGTGCTAACCTCAATAGCCGTGGTTCAAGTCCCTGTGGTTGTTGTGTTTTTAAAGGCAAATATAAATCCTGAATAGGTTTTTTATTCTGGGTGGCCCTCTTTTCACATGGGGTCAAACCACTTTCTTCTAGATTTTCTTTAAGCCACTTTATTATATTGCTGAAAGAAAGAACGAATGAAGGGGCCCCTTCTTATCATTATCCCCATACAGAATTCATAAAATACATTCATCATTTTACTGGCCTTGAATGAGTTTTTTAGCGTTCACAAGATGGCCTGCTAGAAACTCAAGTAAAGAATTTTCCTTTTATTAAAGAAACAATAAACCAAAACAGAAGATGTGGCAAATATTTTGCAGTCTTATCTTTAAAGTCAAAGAATTCTCAGAGATTCAATCTTCCCTTCTTTTACATTTCAGGTCCATAGACCTGGGTTTGGGAACCCTAAGACAGCTGACATTTCAAAGGAAAAGTTCAGTGTCATTGTTTCTTTTTTTTCCTCTTCTACAGCATTACCCATCTTTCCCCAACTCATGCTCCTGTATTCCTCCTAAGACCTATTCTTTTTTTTTTTTTTTTTGAGACAGAGTCTCACTCTGTTGCCAGGGCTAGAGTGAGTGCCGTGGCGTCAGCCTAGCTCACAGCAACCTCAAATTCCTGAGCTCAAGAAATCCTTCTGCCTCAGCCTCCCAAGTAGCTGGGACTACAGGCATGTGCCACCATGCCCGGCTAATTTTTTCTATATATTTTTAGTTGGCCAATTAATTTCTTTCTATTCTTAGTAGAG
>CAUYRT010060267.1:0-41561 GCA_963574885.1 Lepilemur ruficaudatus
TATATGGATTAAATAAGAGCACTTGGTGCTCAAAAGGTCGTGGTGTTCACTAGGGATTCGGGCGGTGGGGGCTAGACCCACATCTGAGAGATGTGGTGAACACTGTGAAGGGGAGGGGCATGCTTGAAATGTATTTGGGGACGTGAATTAGGGGTCTCAATAGGGGGAAGGAAATCCTCTAAAACTGATTGATATGAATAGCTGTACAACTTGGTAAATTTACTAATAACCATTTAATTGTACACTTAAAATGGAGTAAAGGCATGATATGTAAATTACACTTCAATAAAGAAAAAAAGAGCACTTATTAAGCATTTAGCACAGTATCAAGCAACTAGCAGATGCTTAATAAACATTAACTTGTATTAGGTGCTTGTGAAATTCTACAAATAAAATCAGTGCTCTCAGTACTTCTAATCATATAGGCTATCAATTATTCATTCACCAAACACCCGTTTGTTTAGTGTCTACTATGTATTACCCACTGTGCTGGACTATAGGGTACACAAATTAAAAAAAAATAAAAACAGATAAATTATTGCCCTCTTGGAATCAGTAAAAAAATCCATGCTCTAATATAGTTTATAAGTTGGCTGGGTGTACAAACAAATAAATAGGCATTTTCTGTATAGAAAGCTAAGCATAAGTGATATGATATATAAAGGACTTTAGAATTAGACTTTTTAGATTTGAATCTCAGATCTTCTACTTACTAGATTTTTTACTTTGGGCAATTTTTCAGTCACACCAAAACTTAACAGCTTAAAGCAGTCATTTTATTATACTCACAAATTCTGTGGTCATGGATTTAGAAAAGGCCTAATAATAATTTGTTTCTGCTACATATGTTTGGAACTGCATCTAAGGGGACTCAAAATCTCAAGGTTACTGTACAGCTGAGGGCTAGAATCATCAAGAGTGTTTTCATTCACGTGCCTAGCAGTAGACACTGGCTGAGACCATGGCTGTGGCTGCTGGACAGACGTTATCTGTGCACAGTCCGTGTTGCCTTAAAGAATGGCAGCCTCAGTTTTTTATTTGGCTATTCCAAGTTCCAAAAATAAACGCCCCCAGAGAAACAGCTGGGAGCTGTTGATACAGCTTCCAATCTAGCCTTGGAAGTCATAGTGTCTCTTCTGTAGTGACAAACCACCCAGATTCAGGGAGAGGAAACACAGACTCTGTCTTTCAGTAGGAGATGTGAGTCACACTATAAGAGCACATACATAAAATAAGAAGTATCATTGCAACTATCTTTTGGAAAATACAGCCATACTTGATCTTTCTGTAACTAACTCTGTTTTTTCATCTATAACGTGGAGATTATATTAGTGCCTATGCAATAATAATATCCTATGAAATAGGATGACACATATATGCTTTAAATTGTGTCTGACATATAACGTATGTGCAATGTGTTGAATAAATATATGGTAACAGCTTAAAGAATCAGATACCTTTAGAAGAACATAGGTAAGATCCCTGGACTTGAGGTGAGGCGTTAGTCAGGCAAGATATATAAATTTAGATGTAAAGAATAAGCAAGAATTACTCAAGTGAAGCACAGAGAAGAAAAAGGAAGATTGTTTCTTTATTAAGGAAAGGCTGAGATGCTTAACAAACAGGCTCAGCAATACAATAACTTTAAAAACCATGTTTACTTCTCTTTTACTGACCAAATGTGAATTTACTAGGTCAGCAACCTAGCTTTTCTGTTCATTGTCAATTGTAGGCCTGAGCCCCTTTCAAGTCTTTGCTTCGTAACTTCCTAAGGTGTAGTTGTTATCTGATATTATTTCCAGAGCTGGTCACGTAGTTTCTGGGTTCCAATCACAGTGGAAGGTGCGAAGAGAATATGCAAGAGGCATGCCCACTGTATTCAGACCCAGGCCAGGAGGCGATGCATATCACTTCTGCACCCTTTCCTGGTCCTCACATGGCAAGAACTAGACCGTGTGACTTTAACTAATTGCAAAATAAAGGGAAATACAAACTAGCTGGGCAGCCATATGCCAAGAAAGAATAGTGAAATAAATACTGTTGAAAGAGAACTCTCTTATACCCAGACGGAGGAAAAATGGCCCAGGGGCAAGAGAGACCCTGGTGACTACAAGTCACAAGTAATTTAGCATATGGGATGGAGCATAGAGCACGATAAGGGGAGGAGGGAAACAAAACTGATGCGAGAGTAAAGAGATTATGAAGATTACTGTGAGTCAAGTGAAAAAGTTTGTATTACACATTCAGTGGGAAACAAGTACAGGGTTTTGCCATGGGAAACACATCATCAGACCTGTGTCTTCAAAGAACACTCTGGAGAGAATGTGGAGAATGAATTAGAGGAGTTAGGATTGGGAGTCACGCAGATGAATTACGGCGTTGTTACGATACCTGGAAACTCGCTTCATCTGTACTTCTTAACATGGCATAAGAGAGCATGTATGGGCGGCGTGTGCTTACAAAACAAGTGAGTGAAGGAAGTATGACTTTATTCATTTATTGCACATATTTTTCATGTCTTTTATGTACATAACAAGAACTATTAATTAACTGATGTTAATATATCAGAATTGATGGACATATTAAATCCACAGTTATTTGTTGTTTTTTATTTTTTTGAAAATTTTTGCACTCTGCTTCCAACATTTGGCTATACTACAACTGATTTTATATATAAACTATACACCCATTCTCCATGAAGTGAGTTCCCAGAAAGATGACTTTATTTTAGCAAATAACAGCCTGATTTGTTTTCAGTTCTTACACATAAATAAGCTAATATACTTCAGTTGTCCTAAAATTTTCCACAAAATGAATTTTTTTATACCTTTCACTAACATTTGTGAACATCTACAAACATTAACTCCAGCACAAAGTTGTCAAAATGACCCCATGAAAATGATTAAAATGCAATAATAATTTTATAACAGGTAGGTGAAAAGAAGAGCCTAGATTTGCTTATAGTTGTGCAAGTGATGAATGCTTGCAAAGAGCATAGACCTAACTGAGATTTGGAAGTTGAGAAGAGAACTAAAGGTTTGTGCAAGTTAGAGAGGGATGAGTTTTGGAAACGGAGCTATCTGAGTTTTTAACCCCAACTCTGCCACCTTCTAGCTGAGTTACTCTGAAAAAGTCATCTAACTTCCATGAGCCTATTTTTTCCTTTAAATTTATAATAATATATATCATACATGAAAGGAATATTATAGCTATAATGTCAGTTTATACACAATAAAATGAGTAATCAAGTATCAAGTCGTAATATGTGCTTCCTAGTGAAAGTCTCTCTCTGTCAGGGCAACTTTTCCTCTGACATTTTGTTGACTACCAAGCCCACAACCCAAGGGGAACTCTACAAAGTGTATCAAAATATATCACCAGGCAAAGGTTAAGGGTTTCCTCCTTGCATTGAGAGCTACGTGTCAACATGGCAAGAGAACATTGTATAGAAATAAAAAAATCTAATGAACTTTTAATTTATAAGAAAGTGATCATCTAAAATAAGGTGATGTGACAAAAAATTGAAAAAAAAACGATTTGCCATTTTAGGAAATAAAGTAGGATACAAAATCAACAATATGTTAAAGCACATTTATATAAATGCCTTACAAAAGCAAATCTGCTAAAAGGATAAGTGCAAAATGCGCCCTTTTATTTCTCTTTGTGAAGTGAATTTACTTTTTTTTTTTTTGCACCTGAAGGTATGAGAATGAAAGAATTCACTTTTAAACTAATATGTGTAGAACAGTACTCAAAATCTGTCCCAGATGATGTGTCAAAAAACCTAGAAGATAACAGAAGTGCTCTAATTGGAGACAGCAGGAAAGAAAAGAAATGTAAGATGTAGCAGTAAAGTTTTATGAATCCGCACGTTACCATGTGTTTTGAAAAATACATTCTTCGGTATTTAGTAAGGTTATCATACTTTGGTGTTAATGATTGTAAATGAAGCTTTATGAAAAGAATATTCACCCTGTTTAACATCTGCCCCATTTTTTCTAGATCAATGTAGTAGTGAGGGCAATATAATTTTTTCTTCGGTAATTTCTCTGTGTTATAATAATTATTATAAATAAAATTTAATCAATGCTTATTTTATAAATGTTACATGAAAAGCACAAAACTAGAGGAAATTGAAGGGATAAATAAGCAAATAAACCACCATGCCTTCTTCATCTTACAAGTTCAAGGGGGTTAAGCCGCTGACACACGTTGAGAAATTCTTCTAAGATTGACTTCACTTTTATTTTTAAAACAAAACAAAAATTGAGATCAGACTTAATGTTTTTAAAACAATGAAATTTGTTTTAAAAGAAGAATTTTGGTTGAAAATATGTTTGATTACGTGAAAGAAGGACATTTTAATTTTATGGTACGTGGTACTAAAGCAGTTCTTTGGAAAAAGGAGCACTTAATCCTGGCCTCAAGAGATGTATAGGAATTCAAGAGGTAGAGGTTGTACAGTACAACTGACAGAGAAGAAATGCCACAAATAAAGGCACAGAGGAAGTGGATCTTTAGGGAAAAATAGGCAGTTTTCTGTGCTTACAGTAGAGTATGTGTGTTAGAATGAGTAATGAGAAATAATTTGTTAGAAACAATATCTGAAAAGGGAAGTTTTTTAAAATAACAACATTATTGAGATAGAATTCAATATCAAGCAATTTACCCATCTGAAGTGTACAGTTCAATGTTTTTTACTATATTCATCATGCAATTACTACAATCATCTTAAAACATATTTGTCACTCTGAAAAGAAACCTTGAGCCCATTAGCAGTTACTACAGATCTTTTGCCTGTGCAGAAAAGGATGTTGGACCTATTCTGTTGAAACACCTAGATCTTGACTAACTAGGCTATCAGTGCAAAAATTACAAAGCTTTTTAATAATAGCATGACATGATCACTGTGTATTTATGGAAAATTATTCTGGTAGCAGTGTGTAGTATGGAAAGGAAGCATTTAAATCGGAAGAATCTATTTTTACTCTCTTTCTCATGTTCTCTAAATCTACTCTAATTCCATATACTCAAAACATCTTTACACTGCTCTATGGATTGCATTCCATGAAAATTCTTTCCTTTACAACATTTCAGAAAACCCAGTAAATATTTACTAAGTACCAAAGGCTTACAACTGGGCTATTCTCTTTTCCCTTGGTTCAATTTGATTTTCCTTAGAATGTGACTTTAGAGCACAGTAAGGATAATTTTATATACTTCTCAAAGCTACCTGAAAAATTAATATGGTGAGATTATTATATCTGTCGTTAAAGTACGAAAACTCACACTTGGAAACATCAGTGCTTTCTCGGAAGACACTCAACTGCTAAATGTCAGAAATATGATTGAATCACTGTCTTCTATCTTTAAGATCAGGCCTTTTCCCACCATAGCACGGCTACCTACTCAGCTGTTAACCATAACCAATAACTAATCTACTATTTAGTCACTAAAAGTAAAACCCCTCCCTCCACCCTGAAGTACATAATATCTAAACAATTTGGGAGGAATTAGGAATACATGATGGCTATACTGACTTTCTTCATATTTGTGTAAAAATGTTTTAGAAACCTAATTATAGAATTAGAAATGGCTTAGGAAATGGATTTTGTTTAAAAAAGAACTTTGACTATAGAATTTTCTTATAAGGAATTTTATGAGAAAAGCATATGAGTAATAAACCTGAACATATGATACTTTAAACCCTATGGTAATGCTAACTAGTGCATAGACAATAAGCAGTCTAGAAGCAGAAACTCTTAAACTGACTGTCCTTAAAAATGGCTTTTAAGTAATAACCAATTCTGTTATCTATGTGACCACCAAGCAATAAAATTTTGCATGTTACAAAGGTCATTTTCTTGCACCATCTGGGAACAATTCCATGAGGTAGAAAGGTGAGACTAAGAGAGGTACAAAAATTTGTCCTTGTCAGTCAAGTCCAGGTTTTCTGACTGCAAATGACAAGGGCATTTGAAAGAGCTAAAACACAGCATGCACAGTTTCTAGTTTTCCTGGCCTTCTAAGGAAAGGTCTCTTCTTTGAACAAAGTTTAGACAAAGTTCTATTCTCAATGTGAGTTCCTGCCATCGGGCCCTGACCTGTCACAAGCTTGAAATCCTAGAGGGGTGTGTTTTTCTCCTTCTAAAGAGCCATGTCAGGTATAAGTGACATGAAGACAAATTATTTGTCCCTACTCAAGCCCTCCATCTTAACATCAGCCTCCCAACTGCACCAACCATATACTTAGTCAAAGTTTCCAGGATCTTTAATGAATGCTTGTTTTCTCAATGCTAGTTGTTTTTCTAACCTGCTGACTTTCATCCTGAGGCCTAATTACCCTTCTTCTTGAATATTAGTGGAGGATGGAGGAATAAATGGAGATGGGAAGACCTCTGGATTTTGTTTAACCTCTTGCATTCTTGATGCTTCATTTCAGTGCCATCCTGCTATGTACTAAGCTTTGACAAAAATAGATCATGGTGTTTCATTCACTATCTTCCAAAGGATTACTAAGTATTTATTGGCAAACATAAAAACCAATTTAAAAAGAAAGGCCCAGAGTAGATACATAAGATCCAAACACATGGAAAGAACCTCTTTGGGGTGAGATGATGCCCTATAAAAAGGATATCAGGGTGATTTGGAAATCAACATGCATGATGCATAATATAGCTTCCTCCTTTGCCATTAAAAGGAAGATGGCAAAGATGAATTTCTCCAGGTACACCCCTAACATTGGCAAGAATACAAATGGAGAATTGTTTTCCATATGTCTAAATATTTAAGAGATGTAAATCAAGCTAACTGTTAAAAAAAAAAATTCTATCCTTGAACTTTGTAGTGATGTGGAAGGTCAGATTTGACTTTGGAATTGTCAGGTGCCTCAGAGTTCCATGCTAGACCTGGCTGTTTGAGGAGGCTTGGCCTGGGTCCAGCAACATTTTTTCTTCCCCATACCTTGCTCCATGGCGTTTGGGGGCCTCACAGGTGTTTGGGGGATACCTCAGCCCATAGTCCCAAGCCCCATGCATGTGCCCTTTCTCAAACAACCTTACCTTGAGGACTAGAGGCTGGGACATCACCAATGAAGCCCACCAGACAGGCCCAGCCTTGGAAGCTGCATCAGTGTCAAAAAAGACAGGAAATTCTTGTGTTCTGGGTATCCACAGCGTGATCTAGAAGAGAACACATGCTAAGTGTGGGCACATTTCTGGGGCCCCAGAGAATCCTTTCCTAGTGGGAAAGGGTGTAGCTAGAGAATAGCCTTTAAAGAGTAGGATGCAAGGGTTGGGCCCCTCTCACTAAGGTCTAAGAGAGGCACTGTCCCCCTACACACATACTCTAAGCAAACAAAATATTTCATTAGCTGCCCACCTTGAAACGTCATCATGTAACTAACTTTAAATTTTCACAAAAATAGGGTGGTAAAAACACTGACTGAGTACCCTTCAAGTTCCAGGCCCTGTACTAAAGACTCGTAAACTCAGAGATTTAAGATGACACCATGGCCCTTGATGGGCTCAGTTGACCAGAGCAGATAGATATAAGGACATGGAATTCCTATCAATTTAATATGCTGATCAAAGGCATAAAATAGTGAATATAGGGAAGTTAACTCCTAAATTATCAATAAATAAGGAAATAATAAATAATACTTATTCACAGAGAAGAGGACATTGATTCACAGAAGTTAAGTAACTTGTCAAAATTTGCACTGTTAGTAACCAGAAGCGAGTCAGTCCCAGGTCTATCCATTTCCAAAACCCCAGGTTATTTCTTCTTCTTAGAAACCATCTTTTGAAGTATGAAGTTTCTGTTATAGCTATTTGCTTGCATCCTTTCCTCCTTTATTTTCCTGTACAACTATTTTATAAGGCCTCTTTTTAAGAGAGTGTCCTCTCATATACACTTTTTATCCCTTTTTCTCATTACTTTCTTTCTGAAACAGCCAGGATGACTTATTTTAGTTTTGTCCATTTCCCTTTGCCACGATTTTCTGGTCCCTGTTCTCCACTTCTTATGTTCTTAACCCATTGTCTTTACAACTACTTCCAGAATTCTGATGAGTCTGCGAAGCTCGGCAGGGAATACTGCTTATCTGGGCATTTCATAAGGAGGGGGAAATTTGCAACTGAATACCTATCTCTGTCCCCACTGCATGCCTCACTTGGCTCATTACCCATTTTTTTTCAAAGTTCTTCCCTGCAAAAGTTTCCCACTAGGTGATTATGAAGAGAATTAAGTGAGTGAATTTCTTAATCAATTTCATGCTGAGAGGATCAGCAAGTCATAACAGAAAGAAAATTTTAAGGAAATTAATACCCTATCTAGTTTGAACCTTTCTCTGTATCCACCAGGCAGGGTGGATACTCAACATTGTCAGCAAAAACAAACGATAAATCAATGTATAAATAAAAACATCCATCCTCAGTTAAGACACCTTCTCAAATACTCATTATCAGAGGCTATGTGTGGAGTGATAGTAGAGCGTATTTAAAACCACTCTGGAATGTTATGTCTTCGTAAGGACAAAATAAAATAGCTCCAGTTCATAATGGCCTATTAGGTTTCAAGTGTTTCCTATTTATAATTTCTAATCTCTGTATTTCTCCATGAATTTGTTCTCTCCTCATGTAAGAGATGAAAATAAAAGATATTAGAGGCATTGAAACTTCTCCAAGGCCATACAGCTGATAAGAGTTAGAGCTAAGATTTGAAAACATTTATGTATGAATCTAGCTTGCTACCGAGCCATCCTGTTCCTCCAAGTTAAGACAAAGATAAATATCACCAGAAATTTCAGAGAAAATAATCTTCCTGAAACTTAGGTGACAACAATTTATCTCACCCCCTATAATGGTCCCAGCTCATTATTTTTATATGGACCAGTTTCTGGAGTGATAGCTTAATATGGTAGAAAGGGTGGTGTTCTTAGAATGAGATAGACCTAGGTTAGAATCTCAGTACTCTTTTTAACTACTTGTGAGATCTTAAACAAGACACATTACTTAAAACCTCAATTCACTTTTCTGGGAAATCTATGTTACAGTTATGTAATCCAGTCCACAGTGTAGGTAAAAAAGAAATGTAACTTTTTCTTCAATTTCTATTTTTAGCTCTCATTCTGTATAGGAAGTAGAAATATATTCTTATTCAGCTGGATGCCCCACCCCACCCCTTCAGTATTGAATTTGAGAAGGCTTACAAAGATATCAGCAGTGAACAATAAAAAGGAGTGGTTCTAATATCACCTCTTTGGACCAGCATTTACTAAGCCCAGCATTCTTTCATGTTGTCTTTAAACTTTGCTTCATAAAAGTTACCATAGCATACATCGTAGTTCTGATGACTATTTTAGCTGTATTATTACCACTATGGAACACATGGGAATCCTTCTCCTGATTACAAAAGTGCTAGGGCAAAATATCCTTTGTGAGGCTATCAGACCTCATCTACCAAGTAGGGCACTTGCCATTTCTCCTGCAGGGTTTTGCCCTACCACTGGGCTCAAACCAGACAACAGGTCAGCAGTGGGCATGCTTAGCATATTCATGTTGCAGAGAGCTCATTCTTAAACATTCTCCTCCTCTATATATCAAAATTATTTTCAGTAATAAGCATGAGATAACAGATAACATAAATAATAGTAAAAAAATGCAGATGGTGAAAATTGTCTTTTATTAACATATATATATATGTATAATCATGCCAGTAAAAAGTAAATCATAAAAATGACAATACAAAAAAGAAAAAAAATGTAGTGGATTTGTACTTTTTAAATTACTTTAATGTATGTAGGAGAAAAGGGGAAAAAATTAAAATAAATAACACTCTATTGCTGTGATTAACACTATTATAATTTCATAATTATAAGAAAAGATAAAAATTTTAAATATTAAATATGTTACTTAAATTCTATAAAATATTTCAGTTATGAACTAAAATGTATACTTACCAAATAAAAATATTACACTTCATAGTTCATGCTGTATTTCACTCTTTTAAATTTTAAGCAAAAATAAATATTTCCTTAGTCGTACATTATGGCAGAAGTGAAGTAATTCAAGTTTCCTTGCTTTTATAATCACTGTGTTATCACTGTCTGTTTGGAATATTCTGTTTAAAGGTGGTATGTGGAGTCATCAACTGATGTAGAAGAGAAGTAGCATAACTCTAAAGGCTACCCTAGGAATGAATTTGTTTATAGATAAGTATGTGGGTTGGGGGTTGTATTAGTTTCCTAGAGCTGCTCTATCAAATTGCTTGGTGGCTTAAAACAATAGAAAGAAATTATTTCACAGTTCTGAAGGCCAGAAGTTTAAAATCAAGGTGTTGATAGAGCCGCATTCCCTCCACAAACTCTAGGGGAGATTCTGCCCCTTGCCTCTTCCAGCTCCCGGTGGCTGTCAGCATGCCTGGGCTTCTGGCTGCATCACTACAATCTCTGCCTCTGTCTGTATATGAACTTCTCCACTTCTCTGTATGTCTCTCTCCTGTGTGTCTCTTATAAGAGTAATTGTCATTGGTCCCCCTAACTCAGTAATCCATGATGGTCTCATCTCAAGATCCTTAATTACATCTGCAGAGATTCTTTTTCCAAATAGGGTAACATTCACAAGTTGTGGGAATTGGGACATGGTCATATCTTTTTAAGGGACTACCATCAACCCACTACAGAGCAATGGAATAACTGGGAGTTCACTTCAAAACTTCTATGCAGAATACGATACATAATAAAAGATAAGTTTAACAAAAGTATGAACTAAGTTTAAGTTTATGTAAATATTATTAAAACTCAACATTATAGCGATTATTTAGAACTTAGACTAAGTAAATATTTTATTTGGGAGAAGCATTTTATTACTGACACTGTTTATAATAACCTGCACATGGTGATTATTAAAAAGTAGCCTTCTAGTTGGTTTTATTGCTGTTGTTAAATTTTTGTCAGACGTAGCACTCCTTTATTGCTTATGCCCAGGGTAGATCCAGCACCCCTACTTCTCCTCCAATTGGCCTTGCTACCTCACTGCAGGGCACAAGACTCTACTTTCCAATGCTATAAATGTATCTGCTGGTTTACTGCTTCCTGGTACTTGGCTCAGGGAGGTGTGCCCCCTTCCTCTGGGATTTACCCCCATTTCTGCTCTCATGTTTTCTCTGAATCTCATTTTGCTCTACCATCCCAGAGAATCCGTTCTGATCTGAAGGACAGAGCATAATGAGTGGGTGGAAGCAAGTAACACCTAACTTTCTCATACTGTTTTCTCCCCAATTTCTTCCTGTATGCCAACAGTTAGTTTCCCTTAGGAGCCTAAGCATTTTAAACCATATGGTGGAAAAAAAGAATCTTTCCTGCTTTGTGTTTCACATGCCTTCCCTAAGGCATAGCATGCTATGGGAACACTGCTATAGGAAGTGAAAATCTTTATCTAGGGCTCTTTTGGGTTAGTTACTATGTTTCCCCACTAGCAGAAGCAGAAATATCTCCTTATGGCTCACTTATTTCCCAAGCGTCTCATTTGACCAGAGGTTTAAGATATTTTTTCTTAGGCCATAAGTTTCAGAATCTGCTTAGTTCATTTAGCCTGAGCAAGCTACGGATGGTGTCTAGGCATCCGTCATAATAACCATATAAGGGGCAGAAAGTTATGATGCAGTGCTGCCTCCTTCTCTCCAAACAATAGAAAACTCAATTTCATTATGTTTCCCAGACACTACCCCTACTCATCAGCATTTTAGCTGCCTTTCTATAATGTGACTGTTAGACCTACCCTATTACAAAATTAAAAAGAATTCTCTTTCTTTTCTTTTCTTTTACTTTTTTAAAAATTCTAATAGGCTGCCCAAGAAACATCTGTGAACTTTTGAAAAGTGAGGTATTAAATTTCCTCATTTGCTCATGTTTCATTAATCATTCACCTCAAAGAGAACTAGGTAAGGCCTCAGAATTCTGTTTCTACCACTGAGTTTCCTTTCATCTTTCACATTCCAGTTGCAATTTCTCTCTTTCTAAACTGAAGTTTATTATAAAGTTTCTGTACAGTTTTAGATATTGTATTTTAAAATGGTATTTGTGGCCAATTTCTTTCAAGATTTCTTTTATCTTACACACGTTTTCCAACAAGGTTTAAGCTCTGCTTCATAAGAGAATGGGAAAATGAGTTTGCTAAATGGCAACCTTCTGGATTGAATTTTTTAAAGTACAGCTTTGGGGATAGAGCAAGAGGGGAGGATGCAAATGTCCCTATTGGGAACAGTGAAGAGTGCAGTATGCAGATCAAATACGACCAGTAGCATTTTTCCTGGTAAAGACCAATTATAGTATTTCAGAATCCTGCAGTAAGCAAGAAAAATTATATGGAAATTAATGCACTGCATTTAGTTGCGTTTAGAAGAATAGAGAAAACAATGAAAAGGTGTGCAGCCCTTATTTTATGTCACCTGTTAATATATATTATTTCTTTTCATTTTCACAATAATCCTGGGAGATGTGTATCAATATCACTCTTATTTTGTAGATGAGAGTCTCACTAGGTCAATTCCTCCTATAATGTGTTGTCCTTGGTAATGTTTGCCACAGTTGAGACTGTTCATTTATTTGTTGGTTCTTTGATTTTTGGTCTCTGCTATAATAATCTATAAGCTTAGTGAGGTCAAGGGCTACATATGTCTCTTACTTACTTGTTTGTTTGGTTCCACAGTGTTCCCAGTGCCTAGGAAAAAAAAAAAAAAAGAAAGTCTGCTACATAATAGGTACTTAATAGCTATTTATTGAATGATAAACTGGCTTAATTCCTTAGGATTAGAAAATCACAGTACTGAGATTGGGACCTCTGTCTCTGATGAGAAAGCTCATAATAATAATTCTATGGTTTTCTTGCTCATTTGTATCTAACAATTGTTTCATTTCTGCAATGGAGGTTTCTAGATAGTGTTGTCAAAGGACATGATAATATTCATATGATCTGATCTCTGGGCCATTTGACAGTCCCTTAATGATGACATTTTCCAACAATCCCAGAATCCTGCCATTAATTATATAGCATATTCCAAAGCTCACCTGCTTTATCTACAG
Source organism: Lepilemur ruficaudatus (assembly GCA_963574885.1). Classification (NCBI taxonomy): domain Eukaryota; kingdom Metazoa; phylum Chordata; class Mammalia; order Primates; family Lepilemuridae; genus Lepilemur; species Lepilemur ruficaudatus. Next base: position 13,085 of record CAUYRT010060267.1, read on the forward strand.
TTTGTCGTTATTACTCATTTGCTTGATCTGGGTCACAATATTGAAACCTAGGGAAACTTAAGAGAGACCTATTTCAGCAATAATGCATATGCAGGTTTTCCCCCTGACATCTACAAATGGAGTAACAGATGCCTTCTAAATTTGACAGCATAAAATATATATATATATATAACTATTTAAATATTTCATCATATGACTATAGTGGTTAAAAGGGCACTCTCATTAACTGAGGTCAAACAGCACATGAGCTTCATAAACTCTGTCGTGGTGATTGATATATATTAAAGGCCCACAGATTTAACCACATTTCAGCTTGTGCACACGCCTACTCCCTCCTGCATAAAGCTGTGATGGTGCTCTAAACATTTCTGGAATTAAGAGATGTGCACTATTTCTGGTCATATTCTCACCCTTCTCCTACTCCTGTCTTTCTAGGTTTATACCCCAGCTTCTTAGGCTCTCTGTGTAGGGAAAGAATCTCCATCAAAGACCAACCACCGAATGAATAGAAGAATGACTCCTTGCCAAGTTTATTTTCTTCCACCATAACTCTTAACTTATAGTAGGTTGAAGGTATAAACAAATAAGCCAAACACAAGACTAGTTTAAAATATATTTTAAAATTATACTATAAGGAAATTAGTGTAAAATTGTATGTAAAGTAAGGTCCAAAGCTGGCAGGTAATACACATATGGAGGAAAGATGGGCAATGCTGAGAACCCATCCGCACCCATTTTTTGATAGACATAAAAATTCAATAACACTGACATTCACCTTAAATAATAATCTTTCCTGGATGCTTGTAATGCTTCACATAGATATATTGATTATAGTTCCACACCCTTCAATAGTCCTTAGCAATATATGAAATGATGTAATGTTAGAGCTACCTTAACTCTTTGAGTCCATTTGAATGAGATGGGGTTAACATTTTTTCACCATGAAGTATAGTTAACACAATTTAAATAACCATTGCCAGAGGTTTAAATCTGTAATGCAGACTGTGTCCAGCTTCGGATCATCATTCTTCAGAATCAAAGCTTAAGAAAACAAGTGAACTTCATTTATAATGATTGCTAGGCTGACTTTGTGTACCATTTCTCATAGCTGTGTGTATAGATAAGAATGAGCCAGGTTATGCTGCTGTAAGAACAACAAATAGCATCAACTTAAAACAACAGTCAGGTGTACCTCACTTGTATGTCAGTCTCTGTTGGCTGGGCACTCACTGTGCTCATTGCCATTGCATTTCATCCTTATGGAAGAGCTGCTATCTGGGAATTGAAAGCTGTCATAAAAAAAGAAAAGAGAAAGCTCTGGTGTGTCATGCATAAGCAATTAAATTATCCTCCTGGAAATAATACACATTACTTGTCCTCATTACTGTTGGCTAGGATTGCCACTTGCCCTAGCCAAACAAGAAGAGTCCAAGAGATAGAATTCTATCAGTGGTTGGAGAGGGACAAGGTAGAAATGGTTAATGAGCAGCATTAATAACTACCACCGTGCATGAGGCTTTATAACTTTAAGAAGGAAAGAAGGATAAAGAGGTGAGAAGACCTCCAAAGGGGATACTCAAATAAAACAAGGCTTAGCAATGTTGGGCTTATCTTAGTCAGCCTTATTGTCGGGCTCTTATAATTACAGACCTCTTTGCTTTTGTTCATTTTCCTTCTTTATTATCAACATTCCCAGTGATAGTCTATTGCATTTCATCTTACAATGTGTTGTAGGTTCCACTGGTGATAGGGTACAGCTGATCATTTGTCCTTCCCCTTATTTGCTATGTAAGATGTAAAAACTTCCTTTGAGGGTCATCTTGTCTGTTGCCTCTGAAATTTGAGGTGGAGGGGACACCTTTGACTCAGAGTAAAACATCTGGTACCTAAAACTGAAAAGAACTCTGATTTAAAAGGTTATCTTATGCTGAATGACCATTTTATGTCAAAGCTCCATATAAGCATTGGATGATTTCCTTGATAAAACGCTATGGAAATGGCAAGATGGATTTGTCCATCTCTTCAGATAACAAGAATCTTTAGGGGAGAGAAACTCCTGTTATTAGAAAAGAAATCCACCAATATAAATGGGAAAAAGTATGTCTTTCAACTCCATTTGAAAGGCCATATTCTCTCCCCCTATAATGTTGCCTGAAAGCTCAAGATAAAATCATTTTCTAAGATTCTGCAAGGAAGAGGAAGAATGATCTTTGTTCTGCATAATATACTGGGTCACCACAAAGAGTTCAAGGTCACCAAGGAGATGTGGCATCAACAAACAGGAAACAGAAAAGAGGAGGGGGCAATAAAAATAGGGATAAAATAGAAGGGAAAAGAAAACACACAGAATGAAATACAACAGGTTAAATGCATTCCTTTCTCCCCATATCAATATCGGTACTGAGAACAAAGGCATTGGCTCAGTAGATACCATAGTGCTTACCAGTGTTTGTGCAGAAAGATGTCACTGCATTCCAGGCACTCCAATATAATCATTGAACTCAAGAACTTCTGTTACTAAAGATTAACTTTGCCTAGAGACCTGTTTGGCCCCTGTGTCCTGGTTCCTAGAAGATAATCTCTAAGACCTTGGTATGTCTTGCCTGATAAGAGGTCTTCATTTACCGAAAGGCCCAGGGTCACACTGGATAGTGTATGATAGCAATGTGATTAATGGTGGGGAGGCCTTCACCATGCTTGTCAGCTCAACATCTGGAAAGGCTGGAGGCTAAAGTTAGTCATGTGGAAGTCCAACACATCTATGTGACCAAGCTCCAGTAAAAACTATAGATACCAGACCAGCCTGAGCAACATAGGGAGACACCAGTCTCTACAAAAAATAGAAAAATTAGCCAGCCATGGTGGCACATGCCTGAAGTCCCAGCTACTTGGGAGGCTGAGGCAGGAGGATTGCTTGAGCCCAGGAGTTTGAGGTTGCAGTGAGCTATGATGACACCACTGCCCTCTGTCCTGGACAACAGAGCAAGACCCTATCACAAAACAAAACAAAACTCTAGACACCAAGGTTTGAGTGAATGTCCCTGCTTGGTTATACTCCATTTGTACTGTCACACATCACTGCAGGGAGCAGTAGGCTTTGCACAGTTCCACTGGGGGAGGACAATTAGAAGCTCCATGTTATGAATGCTCCAAAACCGTGCCCTATATTCTTTCTTTGGATGATTTTAATCTGTATTCTTTTGCTGTAGTAAACTATAACTATGAGTATAACAGTTTTCAGTGAGTTTTGTGAGTCCTTCTACCAAATCATCAAAGCTCAGGGTGGTCTTGATGAGCCCTGAACTTGTCATTGGTGTCAGAAGTGAAGGTGGTCTTGGGAACCACTAAATTTCCAGCTGGTGTCAGAAGTGAAGGTGATTTTGGGGATGCCTACTAAACTTTCACATGGACCCTTTCCACAATCATAGGTCATTGTACTGAAGGCCCTCCATCATATAGTTCTGGGCTATTTAGGCTCTTTTAGGACAGAAGGAAAGGTAATGAGGGCCATTTAATCGTTGAGGCTTGATAGTGCATATATATTGAAAATGAAACTATAGAAAATAGTGTTGACTTCATGTAAAGTCAACCTTCATAGAGAACCAGAATAAGCTTCAGGAAACAATGCAATTGATTGTTTTAACAAGACATTATCTTTTCTCTTACTTGACAGCAAAACATTCTTCACTGCTCCATTGCAATACCATATCATCAGTATAAAACTAACAGGATACATGCATATATATATATATATATATATGTCAGGTCCTCATCTCCATATCTGTTTCTACTAATTCTACTCCAACAACTAAGTTGTCTGTACTCTTTCTACTGCATGGATTATGCTTGTTCTGCATCTGGTAAATACAACTGCTGTTCTCACACCTGCTTAGTGTCTGTTCTCTGTGTGCTTTTTGGCTTTCACCTATGTTACTTAATTCTGCTATGCTTTGTATGTCACGCACACAAAACTTTCTGAGATAGGATCTAGTTGAGTAAATTTCTCCCTATTTGGATTATCCACACTGGAGAGAGCTCCCCATGCCAACCCACCTTAGAGGCCATTAGACGGCCTAGTCAATGCTTCCAATGGAAATATAATACAAGCCACATATGTAAGTTTTAAAAATTGAATAGGTGCATATTTAAAAAGAGAGAAGAAGCATATATAATATTATACCTAAATCATTTCAACATATAGCACTAGCTACTTATCAAGTGCTTAGTAGCTACACGTGGCTGGTGGCTACCTTATTGGACAATACAAATTCTGATGATAGTTGAGATCCAGGTAGAATAATGGTAAACCCCATAGTTTAAAACCTGGTTTTTGAGAAGAAATATAGGATGATAATTATAGAAGATTCTGGAGGCCAATATACTTACTTATTAAATTTCAGCCATATCACTTACAGGCGGTGTAGCCTTGGGAAAAAATACACCGTTAACTATAATTTTCTCATGTATAAAATAAGCTTGTATAATATCTTCCTTACTGGCTTATGTATCTGTCACAGTCTTGGCAGGAAGCAAATTGTACACTCAAAGGAAAAGTTAATAAAGTGACTATTTACAGAAGATGTATGCAAGGTTAAGGGTATCAATAAATAGTGAGGAATCCAGGGACTAAAGACAGTGACAAGCCTTCATTTTGCCACTCCATTTCCTCTTCCAGCCTTAAGGGGATGTTGTTACCAGAATTGGGTTGAAAGTTTAGAGGTTTGGAAGAGTGGCCACCTCACAGGAATGGACAGAGCCCAGCACTGCCAGAAAGGTAGTGAAGCCAGGAGGGAGCAGGGTCTACACAGGTCAGGCTACATCTCTGAACTCTTCTTCTTTCATTCTCCTGTCTCCTACTAATGGTTCTCATTGCTCAAACCCAACAAGAAGTCAGGGCAAGGGATCAAACTTGTAGAAGTCAATCCTCTGGCGACCAGAGCAGGACAGAGGTTGAATCTGGGTAAGGGAGGCCAACTGACAATAAGCAACACAGGTTATTATGAGGGTTAAATGAAAAGAAAATCTATGTTCAGAACTTAGTATTGTCCCTGGCACATAATACATGCTCAATACATATTAGCTCTTATTATTAATAAAATTGTTTAAAGTCTACACTTATCTTTGGTCCCAGCAGTTATGATTAAGGTAGTGAGGCTGTAGGTAGGTTAAGTACTGGCAGGCTGATAGTCTCTTGAATGACATGGGCCCCAATCTCTATAACACACCAACATTTCCTATCAGATACTAAATATTCAGGTGAACCAAACTACTGTGCTCCTAACTTCTCTATTTGCACAACTTTGCTTGGAAGCAATCCAACTTAGGATAATAAATTCGCTGAGAGCCCCCTATTCCGTTTGCCAAAAGATCAATTTGTCAATGACAATGTGCCAAATTCACCGAAGATACTGATTTCCTTAAAGACTTCTTATGTCTTCACTACTTCTCTTTATAATGTTTACGGGAATTTTTATTTATTGACTTGACAGATTCTAGGAGGACTGCAAAGAGTTAGAACTCCATGTTCAGAAACCCCTGCCCCTCTTTTCTCTTGGCTGCATGCTTCATTTTTCTCTCTCTGTCCTTTGTCTTCTTTTCTTGGCTCCTTAGTGTTCCCTGCCCTCTCTGTGTTGTCCACTGCTTGATCTTCCCTCTCTGTGCTCCTCCCCTGTTTTCCCATTTTTTTCTTTGTGCCAAATATCTTCCATTTGCTTCTCTAGACCAGGATTCTCCTTCTCCATTCTCCTCTCTTCCCGAAGACTGACCTGCATGGAGGGCCTCAGGGACCTCCTTGCCCTCTGGCTCTCGGAAGGGTTAGGCCAATGGGAAATACTAGCAAGAAAGTGAAAGAAAGGAGGAGTAAGAGGTTGGAAAACATACTCCAGTGTGGTAGCTATGGCCAGCCCTGTCCACAGACCTGACCTCTGTCAGGTAACTCTCTGCACACAGCTCCACCTCCAGCTTCCGGAAACTTCTTTCCCTTACTCTTTCAAAACTTTGGGTCACCTTCTACTCTTACAATACCAGTTCTGAAGTATTCTTGTCAATGAATACCGTTTGTACTAGTCTGTGTGATTTGCCTACACTCTATTGACACCTTTGAAGTAATCTCTATATGCAAGCCTTTCTGAATTGCCCTAATTTGAAAGTGCCACTGCTTTTCTCTTTACTGCACACTTCCTGCTAATGTCCTTTACTCAGTGTTTCTCAATCTCTGGCTTCTTTGCTCTGTATTTTTCATGCTCATTGAAGAGTGGAGGCTAAGACTTGCCTATGAGTGCATCTTCCTCTCTCTGTTCCAGCTCCTGCACTTGCAGGAGGAGACATTGGGGTGGGAGAGGAGCTGAGGGTGCCCAGGAAGAGATGTGAGAGATGGAGATAGGGAAGGGGCAGAAGAAGGATTGAGGGACTAAGGGATAAAGAGATGGTCAGTCTGAGAAGAAAAGAGGTCATGAGAAGAGCAGGAAGACCTTGAAGCCTTGTACCAGTGGAGTTCTGGTAGTGACAGCCTCCATCATGCATTCATCCATTGCGAATGGCTAGAAGCTCAAACTTAGCTTTGCACATTTTTTTTTCTTTTGATGAAAATCATTTGTCAAACTGGTTTTTGGCCAATTGATGAATTATATATTATTTTATCTTTTCTTATTTTGTTTCCTCTACTTTTCCATTTGAAAAGACCACACATTAAAATCCAAATATTTGGCTTAAGTTCCCCTAGAGCTTTGAAACCTTCCATAATTTCTCCAACAAGGTGTATATTCTTCTGACATTGAGCTTTCCAGGACATGTATCTTAGTGCTGTGAAAGCAAAAATTGCATTGTATAAGATTAAACAGGTAGGAAGATGTAACTGAAGGCTAGTGCAATAGGGAAGAGAAACCAGAATGTAGTCTGAATTTCACTCTGCTCAAAAAAGGGGCAGGTAAGCTTTTAAGATCTGGGATGGGGGTGGGAGTCCCAGGCTTAAATCCCAGGCTGCCTGTGCTTGCTAATTGACCTTAGTCAAGTAAAAAGTAAACGTCTTACATCTTCATGACAGGAGGTAATTTTACAACTTGGAGCAAGGTACCCACCTAGGCTAGGATTCTACCCTTCCACGGAGACTGGGAGATAGGAGCTGCATCTTCCTTGATAATTACATTTCAAGAAGATGGGTCCCAAGTCCTTGAGAAAGACAATCTTAGGTTGTAAAACTGGCAAAAAGACTTTTAAAAAGATTTATATCTCAAAGGAGCAGAGAAATAATTTACAATTAGAATGATAAGTTTTCTAAAGGAAATGCTCTATGATAAGGGAGGGGAGAGACTTCAGTGTTTAGGCCATCTGGACTCTGCATAGGTCAGTATAGAAGGGAGGTCAGGGGCCTAGAGGCAAGAAGAAGCCTGTCTAATGTTTGATCAAGTGAGGGAAATGCTAGGGCCTTCTTGGTCAGTGTCCTATCTCCTTTAAAGACACTTATATGTCTGTCATATTTCTTGTTTTGCATTGTGAGCCTCAGAATGCCTGAACCATGCCTTGTGTCTGTTTATACCTCTTGAATGAGGTATTATAATTAAAAGTGAATAATAGAGTATGAATTAAATCAAAGTAAATACTAAGCAATATTAATTGTGTGTGAGAGAGTGTGTGTGTGTGTGTGTGTGTGTATGTGTTGGTGTATAGGTTTATATCTGAATTCATCCAATTACTATCCCTTTTGAGGAGCTAAATTTGCCCTCCATAGCATGGAATTCTAATAATTTTAAAGAACTCACTCTCATCTTCTGACCCTAACATGTGCCAACAACCTACATTAATTACCTATTTTGCGGACATTCCTCTGGAAGTACATGCCATTTTCTCACAGAAAGGCTCTGTCAAACGAGGCAGTGAAGGGTGGGCAAGGTGGCTCATGCATGTAATACCAGCACTTTGGGAAGCTGAGGCGGGAGGATCATTTGAAGCCAGGACTTTGAGACTATCCTGGGCAACATAGCAAGATCCTGTCTCTATAAAATTTTTTTTTTTTTAATTAGCCGGTGTGCTGGTACACATCTGTGGTTCCAGCTGCTGGGGTGGCTGAGGCAGGAGGAGTGCTTGAGCCCAGGAGTTCAAGGCTACAGTGAGCTATTATTGTGCCACTGCATTCTAGCCTGGGTGACAGAGCAAGGCCCTATCTCTATTAAAAAAAAAAAAAAGGCAGTAAAGAGCGACACTGAGACACTCTGCATGAAACACCAAGAGCAAGCACATTTCTTTTCTATTAGAAGATAAACTCTCCACATTCTACAATGTCAGTCTTAGAAATCAGACCTGTGCAGCAAATGGTGTGGTAGGACTGGGGACAGTGGGCTGAGCCTATTGGAGGCCCTGAGAAACTGCTCCATTGTTTGCTGTGACTAATTACTTATCTAAAGGAACAATTGGCAAATGCCACCTATATTGCTTATTCCCTCAAGTTTATCCCCCCAAAATACTGAGTATAAATTGTGTGCCCCTGAAATAATAAAGCCAGGATTGACAGAGTGGTTGAAATCCCTATACCACAAATGTAAGAAAAAGACAAATAAAAAAGGGAACTAAACAAAAATAATTAAGTCAGTAAATAAACAAATAAATAAATAAATTTCAAGGAGTCTTAGGACCTCCTTAGGATTATCTTTTCAAGGCAGAACCGAAAGTGTTTTTGCTCCAGCTCCTATCATTAAAATCTTTGTTTACCATAAATAATAAAAAAAAAAAAACCAGCAAGTGTGCAATAGAAAGTCAATCATTCTAGAGGGTCTTGCAAATATGTTGGTCATTTGAAAAGATAAATCACCTGCAACAGCAACCTGGATTCAAAGCAGAAGCAATCTCATTTGAAGCATTCTCATCTCCAAAATGGCAATATATTGAGTAGCTTTTCTCGGTAAGATGGCCAGGAAGGCCTTACTCAACATTTTATACATACAGTAAACACAGCCAAGCTTTTCTGAGACAATAATCCCGTTGGAGCTCTTTGTCTAGAGTGAATGCAAATGCAGGAGACCCTGGACTCTGGCAAGACAATAAAAATCGCCTTTTTTTAAAGAAACAAACCGTGGCCCTTCTTTCTACTTTATTTCCTTTTCTCTTTTCTTCCATTGAAACAGATCCACGTGGTGAAAGTATGTTTATATATATCCTATTTGCAGGATAAATCAAGAAATATAAATGGTGCTGTGGTTTGAATTGTTTTCCCTAAGAAGATATGTTGAAATCCTCACCTTCATACCTGTGAATGTGACTTTATTTGAATAGGTCCTTTGTAGATGTAATCTGGTTAAAATGAGGTCATACTTGATTAGGGTAGTTCATAATCTAGTATGACTAGTATCCTTATAAGAAGAGAAAACAGACACAAGAAGGAGAACACCGTGAGAAGACCCAGTGAGACACACACAGAAGATGGAGGCAGAGATTGGAGTTGTGCTTCCACAAAACAAAGAATCTCCGAGGCTGTTAGAAGCTGGCAGAAGCATGGAAGAATCCTTCCCTAGAGGCTCCAGAGGGAGCATGACCCTGAGAACACCTTGATTTTGGATATCTAGCCTCCAGAACTGTCAGGTGATAATTTATATACTTTTAAGCCAACTAGTTAGTGGTACTTTGTTACGGCAACCACAGTAAACCAATGCAAATTGTTAGTTGCCTTTCAGAAAAAGAAGCCAGAAAATGCCACAATATTTCTAGCACTGAATATAAAATATTGCTTTTCAGGACCTAAAATTTCCTCTTGGCCTTTGGCGGCGGACACTACCCAGTGAAAGGAAGAAGCCTGACAAATCTCTGTTCAAGTTCCAGCTCTGATCCTTACTAGCTGAATTATCTCAAACTAGTGATTTAACCTCCACAAACTTTATTCTTCTCTGTAAAAATAGATATAATAATAGCTACCATGCAGTATGTTTTTTGTCTGTTTGTTTTAGAATTAGAGGGGATGGGATATGTAAAGCACTTGACATACTATACTTTTAGTCAATCTAGGTCTCTTCCTTTTCTCTCTTCTTTTTCTTCCTGAGCACATACCTTCCCAACAACCAGCCATCTACTAATCCCCCCTGAGGTTCAAGCTGATAATAGCTCCACATTTTATATATCCCAGAGATATCTGTAGTTTAACAGACAACCCTTAAAAGCTGTAAAGCCCTTGAGGCCAAAGCAATGAATTCTAATAGAAAACTTTAGGCTTTTTGATAGGCAGTGGAGTAGTTATTTTTTGAGCTGGAGAACTCAGAAAAAGCACCTGGCCTTCCCCGTGTGACTATGCCTGTTTGGTAACAATTTCTTTTCGGAAAATTGATTCTCTTTTGTGTCTAATCTGTTGCTTCTTCTTATGCATTCATTTATTAATCAATCATTTCCTCATTTATTTATTCAAGCTCTCATTCAATTTATCGAGTACCTATTTTATGCAACACAGTAAGGAAGTTACAAAGTTCAACCTAGGAAAGTTACGTCTTGCTTCCAAGGAACTTGGATTTTAGTACAGTAGAGGAAACATTCAAATAAAGAGATAGTTTATGCAATTTAGAAACTTCTGATATTCAGAATTGAGATTTTGTTTTTAGGGAGAACTTTCTTAAGCAATCCTTTAATCTCTTTTCTGTATCTTTACTTTTTTCTTTTTTCCTTTTTCTCTACCCTCACCATGTTTTTCCCCCTTTCTTCTGTGTTTTATTAGTTCTTCTCTCCCTGTCTTCATTTTATGCATGCTGATGAGAGTAAGAGCTGATGTGCCTGTGATAGAGCCATTTCTCTTGTGTATGAATATATGTATGTGCATGTATGTCTGCGATAATCTATAACTGAGACTTGCTCTTTCTCTCAGATTAGTCTAAAATATTTCTACTATTCCCATGTCTATATCTATCCATTGCACATTAATCATACCACTTCTCCTCCATTAGTACACATTTATTTATTCATTTCACATTTACAGAGCATCTCTTGTATGCCAGGTACTATGTGAAGAAGTTACTTCCATTTTCTATTTCCTCTTGCATACATCTGAAAAATTAATACTTTTTAAACAATATTTTTCTGTTTAAATTATTGCTGCATTTAGAACCTCTATTCTTAAATACTTCTTTGATTCTGCATCAGTAAAAATACCAATTTATAATAATACTTAATGAACATTTATGTACTAGATATGATAAAATTCAAGAAGAATTAGATTACTGAGTCAGTAATGCAATGGGAAATATATTCAGTTTTGATTCTAATTATAGGCTCTCAAAGACTCTATCAGAAACACAGCTTTGAAAAATCAAAGGATTTGCTTTTCATGAGGCAAGCAGTTCTGAGAAAAGAAAAATCTGTTGAAAAACAAAAAGGAAAGTTTGTAAGGAACAAGACATGTAGTATACGCTTTCACAACATGTTGAAAAAGAAAACAAAGAAAGAATTATATCCAAGGAAAACTAAATGTGGATCAACCAGTTGGGGAAGGGGTAGGAGACTGGAATATGAAGGGCTATGATCTTAGATACCTAGGAAGTGGGAGCAAACCTGGGGGTCAGCGGGGACCACATAAAGGGGAGTTGAGAGATAGCCAAATGCTGTCACCGTGATCAGAAAGTTGCGTGCTTGTTAATCAATGATTATAATTTGAGTGAACACATGTTGCCATGTTGGTTCTTCAGCATGCAACTGTCTTCATCCCACACTTGCCTGCAAGACATCATGCATTTTTCAGCAGAACCTGTGTGTGCCCCAAGTCTTTGATGATTCCCTTCCAAACTGGTCCGTGGAAACGTGCCCTATTTCATAGCACCAGACATGTATTAACATGGCCAGATACACCAAAACAGTCACAATGTTGCAGAAGAGAAAACTCTAAAACCTATAATTAAAACAGATTGGATATAGGTGAAACCTTAATGCTAAAAATCAATCTTAGGTTTATGTGGGGACATCACCTGGAATATGTTAACTTCTGAATTATTTACGTATAGTTTCAGATGTCTCATGCATAGAATAGCACACCTATAATAAACATAAATCTCCCATACACTTCAATATCCTTCAAGATGAGTACTATATTGGACAAAAATGGTGCTTTGGAATAGATATTATCCATTCAAAGTAGTGTAGTGATAAAGATAGTTATAGGAATAAATCCTGAACCACACAATTTTCTTGGTGATCTCCAAATTCATTAAGGGTATATTTGAGAGATCTCCTATCCCATAGCGGAAGGTAGAAAGGCAAGCTGCTAATGGGGATTATATTTTCCAAAGATGGCTATAACAATATATCCTACCCTATGTCTAACGTGCTCTGTTGCAGTGTGATTTTTGCCAAGCTGTTTTAATCACCTCCTATGGGTTAGAGAGGGATTCCAACCTAAGGGTTATGGGGATGTCTGAACATAAAACATATAACACTGGACAAATGAAATTAATAGCAATTTATTAGCCATGTGAACTCACAGCCTAGGGGAGAAGGGTACCACATGATATGCACTTCATGTGGGGGTTTCACTTGAGAATAGAGTGTAAAACCAGGGGCTTCAAGAGGCAGGCTTTGTAGTACCAAGAAGGTGAGGTGACCCCTGGTTCCTTTCGGAGGTTTGTTTGAATAATTCTACAGGCTGGCAGGGAACTGAAACTGAGAGAAGAGCTTGGTCCCCTTGATAAGGGGGTTGTTTGGTTCAAGGACCTTATCTGTGGGAGAAGAGTAGGGAGGGAATCTTGCAATTAGGCTATTCAAGGCCCTCCTGGTTTCACCAGATGTCAAGGGCAGCTTAGGAAATAGAGGTTATTGTTTTTTCCCTACACTCTCTACTTCTGACATCAGATGTGCATTTTTTTTCCCCTACACTGACCAATTCTCATATATCAGCTGGGTGTCCTACAATGCAATTCAACTTTGACACTACCTACCTAAAGTTATCATCAGATCCCAAAATACGGGCTCAGTCCCACAAGACTGCCCCCACTTGACATTCTAATTGAAACTACAGGCCAGCAATAAATTTGGGATTCCCACAACAACCCCTTGGGTTCAATAATTTGCTAGAATGGCTAATAATACTTAGGGGAATACTTTACTCATATTTACCAGTTTATTATAAAGGGTACTATAAAGAACACACAAAATTAGCCAAATGAAGAGGTACATAGGCCAAGGGTTGGAAGGGTCCTGAGCACAGGAGCCTCTGTCCCTGTGGAGTTAGGATCTGAGCAACTGTCCCCTCACCTGCACTTGGATGTGTTCACCAACCTCAAAACTCATCAAATCTCATTGTTTAAGAGTGTTTATAGAGCTTGATCTCCAACCTCTCCCTCAACATTCTTCCCTAAAGTCTGTGGAATTGAATGTGGAATTGAATGTCTTTCTGGGGACCAGCCCCATCCTAAGGCTATCTAGGGACCCCATCTTAAGTCGCCTTATTAGCTTAAACTCAGGTATCATCAAATGGGTCATTATATGCATAACAAAAGACATTCCCTTCATTCAGAAAATTCCAAGGGTCTTAGGAGCTCTGTGCCAGGAACCAGGCACAAAGACTAAATGTATTTCTTATTATATCACAGTAGCACATAAAATCGGGCCTTAATTTTAAGCCTTACATTGCACATACCTCCATAAAGATGTATTGTCTAATTCCCTTTCCTTGTAATCAAAAGAATGTGGTAAAAGTGATGCTGTATGATTTCCAGGAGGCTAGATCAGAAGAAATTTGCAACTTCATGGAATGCAGCTTCTCTGGACTATCTCAAAATCCACCTGTGATGCAGGGAGAAGCCCAAGCTTCTCCATGGTGAAGATGAACATGGCTAGTTTATAGTCCCTGGGATTTCTGCTTGTGCAAACCATCTACTCAAATAAAAGAGAAGGAAGAGGGAGAGGGAGCAAAAAACTAAAAAAAACCAGCCTATAAACAAAGAAGACTCTTTTAAACCAGAAGAGATGGAATTATCTTTAAATTGACAATTTTAAGTGCTTGACATTATCAGAGGAGAACTCTAATTAGAAGAGATCAGCAAGAGAACATAAGGAGATTTACTTTTATTGCACATCTGATTTATGCTGAGTGAAAATATACTTGCTGCACGTGTTCCCTCAGTCTCTCTACCCCCTAACATTCACTTCATCCTTTCATTTAACAAAGCGTTAACACATGCCTATCTTGTGCCTATAACATACTAGTTCGGAGATTGTCCGTGGGGTCTGGAATGAAGGGAACAGAGGTAGGGAGACCCTTAGAGAGCTCATACTTGATCCTGCTGAAAAAGAATTGGAAGAGTACAATGTTTTGTAATAGGTTTTCTTAGGTATATGGCATTGTGGTAGAACAGAGAGGGGCCCTCAAGCCAGTATTGGAGAATCAGAAAAGAGAAACAGGCATTTAAGCACATTATTTTTTTCCTCCTAATACTACCATTAATAATCTGTAAAGTACTACATGAATGTAAAGTGTAATAGCATTATGAAGAGATCATTTTCCTCTTTCTTTATGATTTACCACTAGCCACATGCTAAAGTCCAAACTTTCCAGACTACCTCTATTTCACCTCTTTCCTGGTTCATCTCCCATTATGCCTGGAGCAGAACTGAATTTTTTACAGTCAGAAAAACTTGCACCATGTCAACCTTCCACTGAATATCAAGATCTTTTTGCTCAATCTCAGATTCAAGAAACCAGTTTTGCATTTGAAAGAGCATATTGCTGGGGTAAAGGATGTTGGTATTTTTTAGACTTGGCTTTGCCATAGATTTGCTATACTCACGCTCTCCAGTTCAGAACATGTTTACCTTGAAATGGGCAATTTGGACAAGATGACGCTTCAGATTCTTTCTGCTCTGTAATTTTACAAACCTGTGAGATATTTTTGATGAAAATTTGCAATATAATTAGAAGAAAGAAGAGAAAGTACTAGCGTATTTCCTTTGTCAGGCTTATCTTCATGGGAACATTTCTTACTTTCTCTGAACATAATTATTTTTTTTCTTTTTCATTTGTAAATTGCGATTACTAATATCAGTCTTACAATATTTATACCAATGCTGGTTGCCAATAACAGAACAAATCTGCTTAACATAGGCACAAAAGTAATCTATTGGAAGTGTAATAGGTAGTTCATAAAATGAAGAATCGTCAGGCATTAAAAAAAGTTCCCCAATTGTCAGGGAGTAGTACTTCAACTATGGTCACACCACCATGGGAACAGCATGGCTAATACTGAGAGCCACCATACCGGCCTAGATGCCACAGCCACCGTGGGTGCCTATGCATCCTCGCTGCTATTGCTGCCCATGCTTCATTATATTACTGGCTCCACTTCAAAGTAACAACAAGAAATATCCAATTGGTCAAGCCTATTTCATGTGTCTGCACTGTAGCTACAGGGGACGGGGAAGTGATTATTTGGACTTCTTTATTTTTTCACAGTAGGCTATGTTTTCACGATGTTTCTCATACCGGAAGCCGCAAAAAATAAGTCAACTTTGCACTGTAACCTTAAGAGAATAGACAACGTCAGAAGTAAATTTTAGTGTGCCATGCCTGGCACATAGTAGGTACTCAGCTTCTGGCAGCTATATTTAGGAACTAGGCTCCATTGGCCGGCTACCTCTTCACTGGGGTATTTAGATATCCACGTGCACCAAGGATGCTAATGAGATCTGAAACATGCAGAGTCTTATGATTCATGAGAAGCAAACAAAACCAACTGCTCGTGCTCAGCGCGGGCCAGAGAGAGTTGTGGCTCAAGGTTTTAATAGTGCTATCTGCAAAAGCTGCAGCTTTTGATATCCCGGTCCCTAGTGGGGAATCTGCCAGGTAATCCTCCTCTCTCCAAAGCCTGTCAGCAGAATCCATGTTAGAGATAGTGAGCAGCTGTGAGTCTGAGCTCTCTGGCCAGTGAAGTGAAAGCTTTGCTTAATTGTTCTTGGTAATTACTGCCTCTGGGGAGCTGGCCTAAAGAAGTTGTTCATTTCATTTCCTCCTCTGTTAATACTCTATTTACATCCTTATACAATACTTAGTGTGAGAGAGATTTCTCTCTTCCCATTAATGATAGTGATAGCTGTAGTTGCCCCTCGAAAGTGGAATCCACATTTTCTTTTTAATTTATGAAACACTTTCATACACATCATCACCTTTCAACCTCACAACATCAGTTGAGGAAAAGGATGCTCAGAGCGAGGAAGTAATATACACAAGGCTAATCAAAGTGGTAGATGGAGAATTGAAACACAAGGATGTGTGGCCCCATGGTTATGTTATTTTCACTAGTGCTCCTCTTTCTGAACCTGCAACAGTGCGGGCATACGCAAGTCATGCAATAAATATCTGCAGGACAGAGTGAAAGAGAAGTTCAGAGACGGGGCATTTCTTGAAAGAATTAGTGAAAGTTTGAGAGAGAAGTCCCTGGAGATTACTGTATATAACTTTTCCATAACATCTTCTAAATATGAGGGCCATCCTTCAAATCCTAATACTCTGAGATTAATGCAGTGCTCACAACCCAATTTGCACTGTTGGAGCTGTATAGTTTTTGTTTTTGTTTTTTGTTGCTGTTCTTAATTTTTTATTATTTTTATTTTTAGCTGATACATAATGATTGTACATATTTATGGGCTACAGATTATTTCAATACATGTACATAATATATAATGATCAAATCAAGGTAATTAGCATATCCATCACCTCAGACATTTACCATTTTTTTGTGTGTTGTGAACATTTCCAATCCTCTCTTCTAGCTTTTTGAAAATATACACTAAATTATTATTAACTATATTCACCCTGCAGTGCTACAAGATGCTACAATATATTCCTCCCACCTGTAACTTTCTATTTGTTATCCAACCTCTCTTTATCCTTCCCGCCCTGCTACACTTCCCAGCCTCTAATACCCACAATTCTAATTTTGACTTCTATGAGCTCAATTTTTTTTTTACTCCCACATATGAATGAGAACATCCAATATTTCTCTTTCTGTGCCTGGCTTATTTCACTTAACATAATTGTCTTCCAGGTTCATCCTGTTGAAGCTTCAGGTGCCATCTGTAAAATTCATATTTTAGGTTTGCCATGATAAGTACTTATCATGAGAAGTCTTCATTTTATGAATCCTTCCGTCCTCTGAGTTCCAAATATTTGATACTAATTCCTTATTTACCTATAGAACTTAAGGAAGCCTGGCTTCTACCCAGAGGTTATAGAGGTGTATGATTTCTATCTGATTTTGACCCTAAGTACTATCAACTCCAAAGCAGCATAAATGCTTTAAAAAAAAGGAAGGGAATTGAATCTTAAGGGATTCACTTCTCCTTGACCATTGTCTGAATCAAACAGAAAGATTGCCAGACTTCATTGTATTTGCATAAGATTTAGAAATTTCCTTCATGTTTATTTGATATTAACTTCTAGAGTTAGGTGGTATTTCTGTAAAACTGTAAGAATGGGGCCATGAAAGATTCAAGAATAAAGCAAGCTCTTTGGAGGACTGGTTGGGTTCTATGCATTTCAATGGCTTTGATTTGCCAAACTAAGTATCATTTGAAGGTTTTTGAACTTCAAAGGTAGTGAGACTTTCCTATTAGTTAAAATTTCTGGAAAGTGTCACAGGAATTTAGAGTTGCTTGATGAGCTAATGTAGCGTGTTTCCAGAATCTCACATTGGACAAGGTGATGAAAAAGTCAAGACCTCAGTCATACATTCATTCCATTTTTATGATGCCTGAACTTGAGGCATTCATTGCCTAAGGTCAAAAAGAAGGGAGTAAATGTAGGAGTAGGACAATGATACAGAGGAGATATGTTGATATGGCAAGAGACATGAACAAAGCTCATGTTCTGATGATCTCAAGCTACTGACTTGGAGTTCAGTCTTTCTTTGCCACACACTAGTCTAGGAAATAGTAATCATTTCTTTTAAATCATAGGCAATTTTACAATGGAGATTGAGTGGCATTTTGAAGAGTGGGTAGGGTACCTACTTGTTAGTAAGAAATGAGGGAGCTCTCTAGTATTAAAAACCAATATCTTAGGAGTATGCAAATATACATCATGGACCATCACTAAATAATTGGGTATAGGGCCACTAGCATCAAATGATAGAAAATGTCACACAGCTACTAATATATTCATAACTTGATTCACAGATGATGTGCCTTAATTATAAGGCATAGCATTTTTAGACCTACAATGTAATAAGATACATGGTATACTTTAACCTTTGATTAGTGCAATTGTATTTCTTTTTGACCTATTCTACTGAGGAAAAAGTTTTATGTATTCATGGTATTATAGTTGGGTGATTATGACCCTATATTTGAAAGGAACCAACAGTCTAGGAGTCATACCTAGACTCATGAGTCTATTTGCAGTGTGAGTGTTGCAGAATCTTGGGAAGGGAAGTGCTTTTAAGTGTTTTAGCCATGTTCAGTGGAATCCTGGGCCAGCAGTATCCACATTATTAATAATTTAGATCTTATTAGATTTCAAATTCTTAAATCCTACCATGCAAGACCTGCTAAATCTGAAACCCTGGGTTGGGCCCAGGCAGTCTGTGGTACAACAAGCCCTCTGGGTGATTTTGATGTACATTGAAGTCTGAAAAATTCCAGCCTAGCAGTTGGAAGTACAGACTTCCTCAATCCAAATTAGTAATTCTGCTATTAACAGCTGAGTGACATTAGGCAAAATAATCTCTCCATGATTGTGTTCTTATCTATAAAATGAGAATAAGATTAATACCTGCCTCAGGGGCTTATTGTGAGATTTAAATGAGTCAACATTGCCTGGCCCCAGCTAAGTACCGTATAAACACTAGCATTTGCCTCTAGGGGTAGAAACGGCACCATCCCTTAGTTCTGCCACAGCCTTTCTTTCAGAACTCTTGGAAGCATTGCTTTTAGAAGTGTTCGTCTATTTTCAGTTACAAAATGAGAACAACAAATTGTCACTACCTTACTTTAACGTTTGAAATAGATTCTCCAATAAGGAGCTGCCGTTTTGTCCTTAATTGAAAGAAAAAATATCCCTTACATTTCGATGCTGAAAAAAATACTCATTACATCTGATCTACTCTTACCGCAAGCCTTGAGACACATGTTTCCAGAGTGAATTACAAGAGCCACAGGCAGCAGCTATTGCTTTTCAAGCAGCTCAATAATCCGTCATTCTGCCTTCGCTTATTCTCCTGCAATTCACCTGGTTGCAAAGAGGGTGCCTCCTAACTTTTATTGAAGCTTTCAGATTCAGGCTCCAAGCTAAATTCCTTGTCTTCATTTTGTTTAATATTTTGAAGACTCTAACTTTTTAGTATTGATTGGCTTTCCAAGCAGGCAATCAAAATGCTTGATCAATAACAGTCACTCATTTGTTGCCATGTTGTCCTTCCAGAGCAATAGGTGGTTAAACCCTCTTGACCTTCTGCTCTTTTAATTAATTCTAGTCTTTATTAATAAGCCCCTGACAAGCTTACAAATTCTGCAAAATTGCATCTCTCAAGGAGGAAGTTTGCCTTTTTTGTGTTTTCCTGAAATCAATGAAAGTGAAGCCAAAGCCACAAGAAGCAAAACTGGAATGGGAACATAGAACAAAGGGGGCTCCCATGAACTGCGCTGACAGCTGATAGATGGCAACTCGGGTCCTGGGGTAAATCACTGCTGAATGTGCTCCACCCCTGCTGTTTGGCTCAGGGCAGATTACAGGAATGACTAATTGGTATTGCTTCTGACTTCATTGCTTTTGCCCAGAAGCAAAAGTTATTGGAACAGGAAAAAGTAATTAGGGTTCACAGAAGGAGCACCTGTAATTCTGTGTGGTGTGCACAGCTAGAAGTTAAGAGAACTGACTGCCAATGATGAGAATATGTAACTTTTGCCAAGGTGCTTCTTCTTCATGGACCACAGTTTCTTCATCGCTCAAATGATAGGCTCTTTTTAGATGGTCTCTTGGGTTCTTCTCTACCTCTGAACTTCTATAATTACTTCATCTCTCAGAGTCACTTCTCTTACTGCAGAGGTAATTAACAGGGTGCGATTTGTGCAGATCTGTGTCCCCTGGAAAAATGCCAGTTTCTTTCCCTTATGAATTATCCTCTAGCACATTACAGATGTTGCACACAGATGACCATATTCGCTTACTCTAGTCAATAAATATATATTCAGATTTCAAGGGCTGAGAATCCACCGTTACATATATTTAATTTTTTCATTTGGAGCATTTGTTTTCTGACAAATTAGAAGATAAAAATAAAAAAATAGAAAAAGATAACATGTAACTGTATGCACAACCTAAAATGATAGTTAATTATTATAAAATTTGCTTTGTCTATTTTTTAAGTCATAGAAACATACACGTTATGAATGAAGTGAAATTTACTTTGCTTTATCTCCAGCCATTCCAAAAAACTCCCCTTTCATTCTTAGGCAACTGTGCTCATATATTCAATGTGTATTATTCTAGTTCATTTAAAAATATTCCAGATAGGTGGATATATCAATGATTTAATTGAAAGAGGAATAGATTCATGAATACATAGACAAAGATTCTGACAGCTATACATAGTTAAATAGACAAACCCATTTATGTAGATCCATTTATAGTATTATCTTTAAATTTACATATATATTCATTCTATGTCTCATTCTTCAAATTGCTTATTTCTCTCAGTGCTTATGTTTTTGAGACTACCTATGTTATAAAACGTCTAGTTCATTCCTTTTAATTGATATCAAATTGATATCAAATATCGAATTGTGCAAATGTACTACATTTCATTTTTCCATTCTCCTAATATTTAGCATTTTGATAATTTAAAATTTTTTGCTATTATATCAATGCTGCCCCAAATATCCTTGCACAAATCTCCTATTGTGTATTTAGAGAATTTCTATAGCATATAAACCCAGAAGTACAAATGATGCTCATAGAGTTTGTACATAGCCAATTTCACTAAGTATCGCCAAATTCCTCTCCAAAATGTTAACATCCTTTTGTGCTTTATTTTCTCACATCCGTGTCAACACCTGCTACCGTCAAACTTTATTTTTGCTTATCTAATGAAGATAAAACGGTGTATCATTTTTGTGTATTTCATTTATATTTGTCTTATATTTGCAATTCCTAGACAGGTGAAGTTGAACAATTTTCATTTGTTTAATGAATGCTATATTCATTTGTGTCCGTCCAAGATTGATGTTGAAATTGAATCTCCAATGCAATAGTATTAAGAGGTGGGATCTTTAAGAGATGATTAGGTTATGAGTGTTCCACTGTTATGAATGAATTGATGCCCTTATAAAAGGGCTCAAGGGAACTAGTTGGTCCATTTTTGCCCTTCTATCCCTTCCATCATGTGAGGACTCTGCTAAGAAGATTGCCTTACCAGACACTGAATCTGCTGGTGCAGTGATCTCAGCATTCCTAGACTCCGGAAATTGAGAGATCAAATATTTGAGGGTTTTTTTTTTTTTGGCATTTTTTTAATTTCAAAAAGATTATGGGGTAAAAGTGTTCTTTGTTTCATAAATGTATTATATCATGCTGAAGTCAGGACTATCAATGTACGCATCACCAGGGTAGTGTACAATGCACCCAATAGGTAGATTTTTATTCCTTACCCTTTCCCACCCTCCCTGCTTCTTAGTTTTCAATATTCATTACAACACTTTATGACCATATATATCTCTCATTTAACTCCCACTTATAAGTGAGAACATGTGGTATTTGTTTTTCAATTTTTAAGATACTTCACTTAGGATAATAGTCTCCAGTTTCATCCAAGTTCCTGCAAATGACATTATTTCATTCCCTTTTATGGCTTAGTAGTACTCCATAATGTATATATACCACATTTTCTTTATCTACTCATCAGTTGATGGGCATTTATGTTGGTTTCACACATCTTTGCAATTGTGAATTGTGCTGCAATAAACATTCGAGAGCGGGCATCTTTTAGATATAATGACTTTTTTTTCCTTTGGGCAGATACTCAGTAGTTGGATTGCTGGATTGAATGGTACACCCATATTTCATTCTCTGAGAACTCTCTATACTGTTTTCTATAGTGGTTGTACTAGTTTACATTCCCATCAAGAGTATATAGGTTCTCTCTTTTCACTGTATCCCTGCCAACACCTATTATTTTTTACTTTTTCATAATGGCAATTCTGATAGGGGTAAGGTGGTATCTCATTATAATTTTAATTTGCTCAAAATTAAGACCACATTTGAGTATTTTTTCATATGTATATTGGCCATTTGTCTATCTTCTTTTGAGAAAAATCTGTTCAGAACTCCTGCTCACTTTTGATGGGGTTTTTGTTTTTTTCTGGCTGATTTGTTTGAGTTCTTTGTAGATTCTGGATATAAGTCCTTTGCCAGATATACAGTGATATGGTTTGAATGTCTGGCCCTCCAAATCCCATGTTGAAATTTGATCCCCAGAGTTGAATGTGGGGCCCAGTGGGAGGCATTTGGGTCATAAACGGCTTTGTGCCATCCCTGCAATAATGAGTGAGTTCTTGGTTACTGTAGTCTTGTGGTATAATTTGAAGTGAGGTAATGTGATACCTCCAGATTTCTTCTTCTTGCTTAGGATTGCTTTGTCCATTTGGGCTCTTTTTTGGTTCCAAGTGGGTTGTGTTTTTTCATCCATTCAGCCAATCTGTGTCTTTTAAGTGGAGCATTAAGACTGTTTATGTTCAATGTTAGTATTGATATGTTTGATACTGTTCTGTCCATCATGTTGAATGATGCCTAGTTGTTTTGATTTCTCCCTTGTGCTACTGTTTTATGAGAGTTGTGGGCTTTAACTTTCAGGTATTTTTTACCCTGGTGGGTATCAATCATTCTATTCTATATATAGAGCACTTTTAACCATTTCCCATAGGGTAGGTCTACTGTGGACAAATTCCCTTAGTGTTTATTTGTCTGGGAAGGAGTTTATTTCTACTTCATTTTTGAAAGCTAGTTTTGCAGGATACAAAATTCTAGGCTAGCATTTATTCTGTTTAAGAAGACTCAAAATGGGACCTCAATCACTTCTGGCTCTAAGGTCTCTGCTGAGAAGTCTGCTGTTAGTCAGATGGGTTTTCCTTTGTAAATAACTTATTTCTTTCATCTCACAGCTAGTAAGATTTTTTCCTTCTCTTTAACTTTGACCATACTGATGATTATATGCTTTGGTAATGTCTTATTTGCTATGAATCTTCCAAGTATTTGATGACCATCTTGAATCTGGATATCAGAATCTCTAGCAATATCAGAGAAATTTTCCTCCATTATTGCCTCAAATAGGTTTTCCATGCTTTTGGCTTTTTCTTCTTCACTCTCAGGGATACCCAGGAATATTATATTAGCTAATTTTGCATAGTCCCATATTTCCTGCAGTGATTGCTCATCCTTCTTTATTCTTTTTTCTACTTTTTTTACTGACTTGGTTAATTGGAAAGCCTTGTCTTCAAGTTCTGAAAATCTTTCTTCTGCTTGGTCTAGTCTGTTGTTTAACACTTTCTGCTATATTTTGAAAGTCCCTTGATGAGTCTTTCATTTCTGTTATATCTTATGTTATCTACTTCTTTAGTGAATTTTTCATTCTTGTTCTGAATTATTTTTTGATTTCTTTGTGTTGGTTTTCAACTTTCTCATCAAACCTTCAATCCCATTCATCTTATTTGTCATTCCTATTCTGAATTCCATCCCTGACATTTTTTCAGCTTCCTTTTGGTTAGAGTCCATTTCTGGTGAACTATTATGATCTTTTGAAGGTATCAAACCAGTTTGTTTTCCATGTTGTCAAAGTTCTCATGGTGGTTCCATCTCATCTGAAACCTCTTCTGTCAAGTGAAGACAGGTATGTTTGTGGTGTACCTATTCTTCTCTGATGGAGCTCTCCTACTCAATAAAGAGAGGGTGAGGTCTTTGGACAGAGCACTTGAGTCCTGTTCCAGAAGGTTGACACATCAGGAGAGGGGTAGACATATTGTGAGCATTTAACACTGCTGTTCTCCTGTATCACACATCTCACTGTTCCCTATAGTTATCACAGGCAATCTGCATGCTGCAGTGTAAATAATCGACCCTATCTAGTTCCCTAGTTCCATAAACTGCTGGAGTGGTTTCCTATGGGGGATTGAATACTGCCCTACCCATGTCTATGGATAGAGGACATCATCTGCCTGTGACAGGTGGAACGCTGCCTTGGCCACCATCTCTGGTGCCTGTGTATGTCTGGATTCAGAGGCTTAAGTGCCACCTCACTCATGTCCATGGGTGACTACATTTGTTGGCCCATGGTGGCCTAAGCATTCACCCTGCCCAGGTCTCCTGGCTGTGGTGAGGGCACATGACTCCTGCCCATGGGATACATGAATGTGCCCAATCTCTTTGCTCCCTCCCCATTCCTGCAGGGTGATGGGGAGGCAGTAACAATGGATCTGACTCTTGGGTAGATCAGGAGTGTTCTGGGCCTGGGGTCTTAAAATGGTACCAGCCGTAGCACCCAAGTTTGGCAAGCCAGTGGGTCCCTGGATTGTAGGTTTGACAAGCCAGTGAGTCCCTCTCTCCAGAGAAACACCACTGTACAGTCTCATCTGGCAGCCTGCTGCTGTGGAAAGGTCCTCCCACACTCAGATAGTAATGTCCACAGGGAAAGTGTGGAGCCCCCGGATTCCCTCCTTTGTCCATTCTCCATGTGTGGGTCCCTTCTCTGTGTACTTTTGATCTTGCAGAGCTCTCCTTCACTTTGGGAGCCTCCTATAGCCTGTTTGTTGATTCCCAATGTTCTCTCTTAGATGATTGATCCGGAGATGAATATCCTCTTACCTCTTTTAATCCTCTCCATGAGAGTGACATGTGTGGGCTGCTTCTAGTTTGCCATCTTGCTCCAATTTTTGTCCTTTATAAATTACTTAGTCTCAGGTATTTTGTTACAGTGCAAAAATGAACAAAGACAAATGACATTTCAGGGATTTCTCTTCTATGAGTGACCTATTCATAACCCTTGCTGTCTTCATTTAAGTTATATAATTTAATGATTTTAAAAATGTATATGGATATGTATTTGTTTTATTTCTTACAAGTTTATTTAGACTAAACAAAAGTCAATTGCTGTTGAATTGTTTTAGAGAGTTGTTACTTTCTTCTTTCTTGATTGCTCCTGGAGAGGATCACTTTATGACATTAAAAAAAAAATATTTTCTTAAACTGGTCTCCTAACTCTTCATGCCCACAATTGGAAAAAAAAATCCCAGACATTTCCAAGACTCAAATAGAGAGTCCCAGCATCTAAAAAGTAAAACTGGACTTTAAAGAGTTTCATTTTTTCCACCAACTGTTATGTTTAGTACTAATTAACTGTAAATACTTTTGCTAGCACCCAAATGGGATCCTATTCTAGTAAAATTGACAAAAGGGAGAGATATCTTAGTCCATTTCTGCTACTATAACAAAATGCCTTAAAATAGGTAATTTATAAATAATAGAAAAGTATTTCTGAAAGTTCTGAAGGCTGGAAAGTCCACTGGCAGATTTGGTGTTGATAAGGGCTCACTCTCTGCTTCCAAGTTGGTACCTTGTTCCTGCATCCTTACATGGTGAAAGGGATGAACATTGTGTCCTCACATGATGGACGAGGTAAAAGAGGAAGGTAGCTCTATGAAGCATTTTTTATAAGGGCATTAAACCCATTCATGAGGGCTCCCCTTCCCAAAAGGTACCACCTCTTGATACTATCACTTTGGGTTTTCAGTTCTATTTTTGGAGGGGCATTGCATTAAAACCATAGAAGGACACCTTATAGATAGTGACTAACTTTATTATAGTCTTTCTAATGTCTGTAGGTGAAAAATATCACAATCTTAACATAAAAGGGATGTGAAGAAAGAGGAGCATACAGAAGGGAAATAAATTATTGAACTAATATAATAATATTTGCAATTATTCACTCTTATGATCCTTACAAAAACTCTTTAATGGAGATAACATCATCCCCATATTATAATATACCGCATTTCAGCGTAGTTTATTTGTCAATGATCACAAAGCTAGAAGTTAGCACAGTCAGATTTTGATTCCAGTTTCATAAGACTCCCTCAACATGCTCTTTCCAATTACCTACTTCAGAATGATCTAGAAGTTTGAAATCTGAATTATATTAGCATAATGCAAAGACAAAAATAGATATTATCAACTTATATATGAGGTTCAGTGTTCCTTTTTTAAATATTTTAACCTTTGTAATGTGTTTTACATGTATAGCCTGAATTGATAATCACAGTGATGCCATGATATATGGGGTGAACATATATCTGAGTTTGTCTGAGCTATATGCCTGTTTCAAATCCTGTTCAGTTTAACATTTTTCTAGGTTTTTCATGTATTAATAATGCATTATTAATAACTGCATTAAAATTTTACTTCAGCTCCTGTCATGATCTTGTATAATAATGACGTGTAATGAACAGAGTTCTAACTTTCATACATAGCTGTCTGGAAGACCACCGGTCTTTAATCACTGTCCTCTTCTAGATACAATATAACATTTCCCTTTCAAGAACGGAATTCAGAATACTTGCTGATAAAATAAAGCACACTGTGATAGAGCGACTAAAAACACACTACATTTTTCAGGTCTAAGGTCATAGTAGAAGTGTTTGACTCAGCTGCCTCTGCTGTCCATTTAGAATACCAGCTATCTGTGTCAGGACTTGTGACATACCCTTTGAAGTGCTGAATCTGTGGAATTCCCAGTTAGTTGGGTCAATGTGAAATTATAGGTTGAAGTGTATTTGAAAAGTGTGCAAAGAAACAGTGGTTGTAGCATACTGTCAAAAGCTTTAGAGTAATTCAAACACTCTTGCTAAGTGGTTTAAATATTTATTTAATGTTGTAAATTAACAGGTTTTTTTTGTTTGGTAATACTTTATTTTATTTTATGTTTGCAATAAACCCTTTCTGCAGCAATAAGCTTAACAATGTATATCCATAACTTCTATTTCTCAAAAAGTTGGTAAGTGTTTAACTTGAATTAAATATTGGTTGATATTGCTGCCTATTATTAAGGAAGGAAACCAGAAGATACAAATCTTCAGAAGCAGCATCAGTATTTAATTTAAAAATCATGTCCATTTAAAATGAACTATACTTGAAATGACAATTTAATGTGTTCAGAACCAAAAAGGGAATTAACAATCATATTAAAAACCATGACTTTTCATTTAGATCTACTGAATCTTTCTTAGGAAAAATATACAAGTTTTCCTGGGCAGGCAGCAACAGTAAAGAAGTAGATAGCACTGTTGATTCCATTACCAGAACTTCACACAGTTAAATGATGCAAGTGTAATATCAGTGTTACCAGATGCTTTAAATAGAAATATCAGTTAATTCCAATATGGTTCAACTTTTTTTGTCCATTTCATAGTGTAAAGGAAAATAAAAATTCTCAGGACCTACAAACTTTTTCTGTCATAGGGAAAGTTAATCCTGGATCTGAGTCATGCAACATCTTCATCCAAATGAATAGCTGTTGTTTCATAACCTTATGTCAAAGCATTATATATTAACCAATCTCCCACAGAAAGGCAAAAGGCATTAAGGCATCTCCAGATGTCTGCCCCAACAACTCATTCATAAGTAAACTCTTTGTTGACCTCAAAATCTGTCAAGATATATGTCCCCCTGTTAGGTAGATGATAAGTGATCCCAGGTCTCCTAGGGACAAAAGTGAGTGCTGTTGCCTTGGTACAATTGCCTCACCTGGGAAAAAGGACAAGGGTGGGCCCCAGGCCCCCATGGTCCTGCCCTCCTTTGATCTTGCTCTGAGCTACTACCATACCTAGGGGAGGAGGGAACACCCTACAAATCTGCCAATAGGAATACAGCACTCCAGCTGCAAAAGAATGCAGAGGACTTTCTAGCCCACAGGCCCAGTAGCATAGGTACCATAAAGTCCAGAAAGTGACCTAGAACCCACATGCACAGTAAGACTCAGGTCATGCAGCTCCCAATTGTCCAAAGTGGTTCCATGGTGACATGTGAATGATGGGGAGGTCCCTATCTAGACACCATAAAACAAGAACCGGACCATAACCAAGCTCTGTTTTCCTGCTGTGGTGAGGGATTCGGCTGTCACCTGCAGAGTTATGTATCTTGGTCTGTAAACCTGTATCTTGCTTTTGCCTTATAATCCTATTGTAATCCTATCTTGCTCCCCCTCAATAAATTTTACCTCATGCTTGCCTTGCTTTTGTGCATCTGGTCGTTCTTGGACGGTGGGCGTCCCAATAACCGACATTAGAGACTGAAACCTGACACTCCTATGAACAAATGCATGCCAGTTGTAACTTTTTGTCTTCAATCTAAATCTATCACCTTAAAGTAAAGTCTGTTTGATTCCACACATCAACACTGTTAATGTAGATTACAAGCTTATGTTCCTAGGTGCAAAATAAAGACAGGATAAGATCAATCGTTTCTTGCCTACCCACTCCTCTTCCTTCA